>PVJO010001587.1:0-167989 GCA_004026905.1 Hystrix cristata
TTAAAACAGCCATTACTTACAAAATTGGACAGAGCTCACCAAGCATGGTAATTCCAGTACTCAGGAGGCTGAGGCAGGAAGATTGCCTTTAAATTTGAGGCCAGCCTGGGCCAGTGAGTTCGAGGCCAGCCTGAACTACATAGCAAGACCCTGTCTCAAAAAAAAAAAAAAAAAACTTGGACAAAGCTTAAAATGAACAGAATCTTCATGAATCCCAAGATGCAACGAAGCAGTGCGCCCGAACCTCGTTTCCAACTGGCCGTGTGAACCTGGCAAGCTGCTGCCCTTCTGTGTGTTTCCCTGTCGACACTCAACTAACCAGCCTCATCTTATCTGCTCTCCCTCCAGGGAAGAGGCCAGCAGCCACCCAAAACACGGGACCCTCGAGCCGAGCAAGGACCTTGGAGTTTCACTGGGATCCACACTGAGGTCTGAACTTGCCAAGCTCACTGAGAGTTACCCAAACCGCCCGAGGCCGCTGCGCCCCTGGTCGTCGCCAGGTGATCTCGATGAATGGCAAAATGTTTTTTCTGGGAGTACTAAATTAAATACTTTGTCAACAATGAAAGTCAGTTGCTTTCAAAATCACTTTCAGGGTTGGGGATTTAGCTCAAGTGGTAGAGCGCTTGCCTGGTAAGCAAAAGGCCCTGAGTTTGATCCCCAGTATCCAAAAAAAAAAAAAAAAAAAAATCCCTTTCAAATTAGGTGTGAGTGAGATAGATTTAAACTACTGGGGACATTTTGTCAAATCCTAGGAAGACTCTCCTTTCAGGGATGTAAAATCCTAAGTGATGTATCACGGGTGGATGGAAATGAGGGCCTCAAGGGCCCCCGCTTGGTCTACACCTGTTATCTCAGGGGAATTGGTAAAGGGGTCCCCTTCGTAGCCAGGTTAGGTGTAAGACTTATACAGCAAACTCTGACACGTGAGATTGGTCTTCAGTCCCTTTAGCAACAGGACGCCCGTGAGCGCACGTCTGTAGGTTAAGACGCTCACGTCCGTTTGGCAACATCCGGCGGTAACTGAGCCGGTGGGGCGTACACACAGCTTCTGTTGTTTTGTCCGTGCCCCAGACTTAGCACCGTGTCTGGCTAGACATGAGACTCTTCCCGATACCTGGATCGGAGCGGAAGGAACCGGTCATTCCATCAAAGGGAGACTGAGGGCGGAGATGCCACATGACTCACTAAGGCCACTCGGCCTTTCCACGGTGGCCCTCGGCACAGCCCCAGCCCAGACGACAGCCCGGCCCCCAGCCCACCATGACGACAAGTCCTCTTGGGGGAAGAGGGCTCTACAGGTGTGAAGAGGGGCTTCCCCACGGCCTCCTCCACCCGTTTTCACCGACATGCGCCTCTTGTGTCTAATCCAAGGCCCCATCGCTGTGCCCAGGTCCCGCAGGAGGGTCTCCAGGCCGGGAGTGACCCCGGAAGGGAATGAGGAAAGAGCCCAAGGGGAGACGCTGGCTCACGCGACCCAATCACTACAGTGACGACATAGTCTGAGCCCTCCCTAGGTACCGGTTCTGGTGCTGAGTATTTTCTGTGTAACCCATTTTATGTGGCCCGCAGTATAGCCCAATGAAGCACTTATTATACCCATTTGGTGGCAAGGAAACTGAGGCACGGAGAGATAAGGCGACCTGCCTGAGGTCACACAGTTCCCAAGGACCGGGACCCGGGGGTCTCCCTGCCGCCACTCCCCCTCACAACCCTGCTGCCTGCCAGCAGTGATCGCCAGCGGAAGTACCAGAAAGGATCCTCCAAACCACTAAACAGGAACGTGTCTTGGAGCTTTCGCTGCCTGCAGAGCGGGTGGAGCAGGGAAGAGGGAGAAGGCGGCAGCTTGGAGATGAAGCCCAGAAGGAAGACGCTTGGTCTGTTTCCGGGTCAATCCTCCCACATCAAACAGCAACGGAGCTTTGATCTGAGCAGTGAGAAGACGAGACTATGACTTGACCCAGAATTGGAGAGAAGGGGGCCGGACATCATGGCACCAGGACAGAGGGACCAGAGGGTCCTACGAGTGGAACCTACAGGGCAAAACCCACAGATCAGCCATCCTCAGCCCTCGCCTAGCCAGCCCTCCAGCCCTGACCATCATCCCATTTTACAGATGATAAAACTGAGCCCCAGGCAAGGCATGAGACTTGGCACATTCACTTACTCTTTCACGTACCCATTCAGCACAGTCACAGACCACCAGCCAAGTTCTGGGAAACCAAGACCCGGCTCCCTTCTGTGTTCAGCAGCTCCCGGCCACCTTCCCAGATGAGGCAAAGACAACACAGGATCACCCATGAACCATCATGCGAGTCCATGTTTACCAGTAACAAATCACCATGGGACGCCACCCCAGCAACAGCAAAGCCACGCGACTGTGCAGTCACGAGCTCATTAAAGGGCCTGCGGGAAAGCAAAGGATGTGCGTGTGTAACTGTGTACGTGATGTCCTCCTCGCGTGGCACGAAAGTTTACAGCCTCGTGACAAATGCCACTTTCCCGCCGGGCTGGTGGGACATTCCTCTGCCCGATGTACAACCACTGGGGGATAATGCCGAGCATCTAAATCCCAAGAATACGAGGCCAAGATTCAACAGCCCACCAACATGGCCCTTAATCCCCAACTTGCATGCGACGAGCGGGAGACGCGTGGGTCCCCAGCGGCAGACACAACCCGGGTGCGCAGCGCTGGGTCAGCCCCCCCGCAGGACCAGCAAACAAGGAAGAGAAGCGACTCCAGACACGGCCGTCCCCGCCGCGAGCCACCGGACCCCGGGAGGCTGCTCCTCCCAGACGGGCCCAAGATGGGCCGCAGCTCGGGGTGCCCTGTGGCTGGAGCTGCCCCCAACCGAAGCATCCGGGACGGACACTTTTGGGAACTGCACCCCTGAGCGCCCTATGACTCTCCAGCCATCCTCCCAAGATCAGCCTTCACCCCTAGAACCGAGACCCCCGCGCCCCCCAAAACACCCACGATGACCGAGTTGGAGCCTATTAGAGCGCAGCTTGCCCCCACAAAGCCTCCTGCCCCAGCAGAGCCAGCGAATTCAGATTTAACCTCCCTCCTAACAGGCTGCATAGCTGAGCCTTCTAATTACTACCACATGTCCCCCCAGCTGTCACCCTGAATAAATGTTTACAGAACTATTAACGGGCTGTATTTGTAAACTGGGCCGGCTCGGCTTTGGGGAGTCATGTGGTATACATTTTCTCCTCAAAGATGGAAAAGGCTTAGCAATAATAAATACATTGTTTTGCAGGGATGGGAGCAAGGCGTTGCCTGAAAAAAAAAAATTTATAGCGAGCTTCCTGAGACAGCAGGATTGTGTGTACGTGAGGAATCAGAACTTTCCCCAAGTTCCTGAGAGCCGCAGGGGGCCGAGTTTGGGCCAGTTGAGGGCTCAGAGCAGAACTCCAAGGGGAGAAAAAAAAGCCCTAGCTTGAAGCCTGAAGGCTAAGCTCCGATTCCAACCCCTTCACCCACCTGC
This sequence comes from Hystrix cristata, assembly GCA_004026905.1. Taxonomy (NCBI): domain Eukaryota; kingdom Metazoa; phylum Chordata; class Mammalia; order Rodentia; family Hystricidae; genus Hystrix; species Hystrix cristata. Next base: position 3,492 of record PVJO010001587.1, read on the forward strand.
TAAGTTTCCTTCTCACAGACTCAGTCTTCACATCTGGAAAATGGGAGGTTGGGATCTATGCTAGTCCCTCTTGGATCCAGGATTCTTTTTCTTCTACCACCTCTGTACAACAGCTCAGATGATTTTATGTCAATTTTTCAAATGTACCCTAAAGATAAAGTCCTAAATCTAGATGTGGAGTTACAGGCCTGTAATCCCAGCACTCAGGAGGCTGAGGCAGGAGGATCGCTGCAAGTTAAAGGCCAGCCTGGGCTGCATAGAGAGACTCTGTCTCCAAAAAAGGATAAAGTCCTAGTATCTGATTGTGAACTTTCCTACTTGGCCTCATGGGCTCTGCTCATCTCTCTGGTCCTGTCTCTGATCATTCCTGCCCTCTACTCCAGCCATGATAAATGTGTTGTCACTTCCTAAAGGGAGCTCTGCCCAGTCTCAGATCTAAGCCTTTGCCTATGCTGGATTCCCTTCCAGGAGGAACCTCTACCTCTCTCCCTGGCCCATCGTTCATATCCCTAGACAGTGTCTCCCAGAGTCACTAAATTACCCAGACTGGGCTTGGCATCCTTCTGCCTCAGCCTCCTGCATAGCTGGGATAACGGGTCCTTGTCTCTCCTCTCCATTATCACTCTTTCTTCTTTGGGGATCATTTAATTCTCCTGAGTCATCTGCCACCAGGAAGCTGGAATTGTGCTGTATTTGATCCTTCAAATCGTACCTATTCCATGAAAAAAGTCCCAGGGAAGCATTTGGATTGGCCAAGCCCGAGTCCTGGGCTTGTGCCTGGACCAATCACTGTTGTCAGGGGTGGAAGGCTGTGATTGGCTGCTCCTGCTGGTTGCCCCGTGTTTAGAATTGGGAGGGAGCAGTTTCCAAAAGGAAGTGGAGAAAGATGTGACTAGAAGAAGGGACACTGAGAAGAGCAAAACCTGAGTTATTCATGACGCAGGTCCTGGGCGCAGGCCTGAACGAAGCCCCTTGCTCTCCTGTAAGCCATTTCTGGGGAGAAAAGAGATAAGTCAACACAGACTAAAGCCCTGTGGGTGCAGCCACGCAAGAAAGCAAACTAGGGATTTGTTCCCAAGTCAACTTTGCAGAGCTGTGTTTGAATGAAGAGAGGGCAGAAAGGCAAGGGGAGTAAAAAGAATGATGAAAGATAGAACTGTGATTTCATTCGCAGCACATAGTAGGTGCTCAAGAAATGTTTGCTGGAGGAATCTGTTAGTGAATAACAGCAACATATCAAGAGAGCAGTGTGCTGAGAACAAGAAACAGACAGTGTCCCTGCTTCGTCATGCTACTCGAGAGCTGGGCCCACATGGGTTTGAATCTCAATTCCAGCACCCACAAAAGCAGCAGATGGCGAAAATCCCTTCAGCCACCAGAACCTCGAGTTCACTGTCCATCTCCATAAATGGAAGTTGCACCCCTTCCTCCTCTTTCGAGGATGGATGAGGTACCTTCTCCGAGCCCCTGGGACGGTGCCAGGACACCACGATGTTCCGATCTTGGGCAGAGAACAGATGAGCCTCTTTATAAAAATCCCACTTCCTTCCCATGGGGCCGGATCGCTCCAGTCTTCACTAAATACAAGTTTTACTTATTTACTTGTTTCAGCTCAGCTCTTGGAGAGCAAGAGAGAACCAAAACAAGCGAGTCCAGGCCTTTTGTGAGAGCTGATGTCCCTTACAGCAAAACAAAGTTTTCCTGCAGAATCGCCACGGTGAATTGAAAACGGCTTTTGCTGGTTTCCTTCCAAGCGGCAGAAACAATTGTTACCGACCTCGCAGCTCGGGCCCTCCTGGCTAGCCTGTTGGTATTTTAAAGACGAGTGAGAAATACCGACCCCGTTGAAATAGCAACGCTTCTAAAATTGCTGCCGACGTCCCAGAACGCAAAGCCCGAAAGTACGCAGCCCCCTGACACTTCGCTCTAAACACCGTGTCCATTCAGCGTTTTCTTGCGCAGAGCCGGGAGCCAGGAGCTTTCCAGATACTGGCAACCGCCCGAAGGTAAGACAGCAGCCGGGCCAAAAAGGATGTTGAAACTATTTTGAGGGCTGTATAAATCCACATTAAATTTCTTTGCTTTTTTTCTTTTCTGGCTCCATCCTTTCTCCCTCGCCTCTCCCACCTCCCCCTCTTCCTCTCCTTCTCTCTCTCCTTCCCTCTTCCAGGATGATGGGAGGGAAACATTCAGCCCCACACAGAAGTATTCACCCCCACGAATTCATCACCAAACCAACATGCAGACACACGTGGGACCCTTTACAGAACATCTCTGGCTTCTTTCCTCCTGCTGCTTCTGCGAAGGTCGCCTCTTGGGCACACGTCCTGACTGTCCCAGATGCAGGATTCCTGGACCAGGGCGCTGCAGTCAGGTGAGCTCTCCCCTCACCTCAAGCCTCTGACTTCCCGGCCGCCCCTCGAGTGTGGGTGGTATCAGGGCCCCGCCTGTCCCTCGGCTGAGGACCTGGGCTGAGGCAAAGGTTTGCTCCTGTTCAGACGTCGTTTCCCAAAGCCTGCGACAGAGCTGGTCTCCTGGGCACGGGGCCTGCACGGCCGCAGAACCCTGTACTTAGAACAGAAGGGTCCAGCACTCGGCTCAGCGCTCTGCAGCCGCCACGGTGGATACATCTTTCTTGACAGGAAGTGCCACGTTTGCCTTTCGCTCTCGGGCACACGCATGATGGAGTCGGTCCTGCCTAATACCCATGACGGTGCACCGTGCACAGGATGATCTCTAGCTGCTCTCCAAGCCAGCGTGTGCACTCTGCATGTCTCACAACCAGCACGGGACTCAGTTGACATTGGCCTGCTTTTGTGGCTATTGGACTGGGCTGATGGGGAGGTAAATCTGCTGATGGAAGGAAGTAAATCAAGTTAAAGAAGAAAGGAGTGAATTAACCACAGATGGCCCTCGAATGTGGCATACAAGCACAAAAAGGGGAGGGAAGCAAATGAATCATCAAAATTCGAGAACCGCTCATTTAAAGGACCCCAAAATATCACCCTCACCAACTCACCACAGTGAGCTGCACCGTTCCCAGAATGTACCAATTCACCACATGCTTTGGGGTAAGTCCCTGCATCCTCTTGAGCCTCACTTTACCCATCTATAAAATGGCCCAGGTCTGTCATCCTGGCAATCCTGGCTTCTCCTGAGTTAAACAAATGGTGTGTCAACGCTCGTCCCAGCACTGGCTGTGCTGAGCGACAGGGAAGGTCATTAAAATGTTTGTCTCCAGGCTCTAACCCCGGGGACTCTAACTCAGAAAGTCAGAGGTGAAATCTGGGGCTACTTTAACCAATCCCCAGTCAGTTTTGATCAGCACGTTTGAGAACCACTGGGTTGAAGTATTAAAAATCGCTCACTAATCATTCAACAAACACTTGAGAGGATTCCCTGTGGGGTAACAGACCCTAAGGTCTCTCTACCTACAGGGACCCTGCAATTTCTGGGTGCCAGAAGAGCTTCAATACCAAGCTGACAGCACGTGCTCCCTGTATGCCGGCTACCATTTAGACAGCTGTATGTACGTTAAATCTGACACATCAGACTTTCCTTCCCAAAGGGGGCGCAGCAATATCACCAGTCTCTTGTGCACTCGGAGAATATTGCCACACGCCCCGCCACAGGCCAGAGAGGCTGTCTCCACTCCCCTCAAAACTGGCTGGAGTTGGAATTTCGTGAGCTCCTTGGTGACAGGAAGTAGTAAGAATCAGTTTTTCTTCCACCTGTGTTTGCCTGTCTCGGGATGCCCCCCGGAGACCTGGCCACCAGCTCCCAAGGAGGCCGAGCGGCCGCGTGGAGCTGCCGTGTGTGTCTTCCAGCCTTCCGACCCAGTGGAGGCCCCAGCACGCTGCAGACTCACGAGCAGGCCGGCTCCTAAATGACTCCAGCACCCAGCTGTCAGCACAAGGGCCGGACGGGAAGGCCCCGCCGAGCCCTGCCCAGGTTGCAGATTTGTGAGCAAAATCCACACAGCTGCTGTTTTAACCCACTAAGACTTGGGGTGGTTTTTCACCTAGCAAGAGAAAACCGTAATGTGAACCCACTGAGGCTCTACAGCGCCACGAGACAGGTACAGGTTTCCCTTCTCCCCATCAGCCTCAGCGACGAGGCGAAGCCACTTGTCCCCATATCACTCAGACAACAGGCCGCGGAGTCAAAACCCGCCTGAAGTCTGTCCAGCCCCCGAAGTCACTTATTTTGTTGACGGATGGTCACAAGGGGGTCGGTTTAGAGAATGCTGAACTGAGAAAGAACAAGAGCACTGCTGGAGCAATGAGTCAAGGAATGGGCTCAGGAGAAAAGGGAAAGCGGGAAGAAAAGGGCAGATGTACCACAAATGGATGGACGGACGGACGGCTGGATGGGTGGACAGACAGACAGACAGATGGATTGGATGGATGGATGGATGGATAGACAGATGGATTAGATGGATGGATGGATAAGTGAGTGGATGGACAGATGGATGGATGGATGGATGGATGGACAGATGGATTGGATGGATGGATGGGTGGTTGGACAGATGGATGGATGGATGGATGGATGGATGGGGATGGATGGACAGACGGATGGATGGACAGATGGATGGGTAAGTGAGTGGATGGAAACATGGGTCAATGAATGGATGGAAAGGTAGGAGGGTAGGTGGCTAAATGGATGGGTAAATGGATGGATAAAAGGAGAGATAGACAGACAGACAGACAGACAGACAGATAAAAATTAAAAGTGCCATGCCAGATATTCAGCAGCTAACTTTATGGGCCACCAACTACTCTTCCAAAAATCATCACTTTTTATGATGATCACTTAGCGCACAACCCTATAAGATCGTGCCACCTCTTCGGAGGCCCTATAGCACCCCCATTTCAACGAGAGGAGACTGAGCCATAAAGGAACATTCACCCCATGTCCCACAGCCTCAGAAAGGCAGAAACAGGACCCCAAACTCCATGCCCCCAACCTTTGCGTTGGTGGCACTGTGGCTCCCTGCTCCTCCCCTTGACGCTCCTAGGGGTGCCCCGCCCCCGCTGTGTTCCCCTTTCCTCTGCCTGCCGTGCCCCGTGCCCTGTGACACACAGGAGCCCAAGCATTATGCAGAGGCCTTTGCACTTCTTCGACCAACAGCCTCGTAATACTATTACTGCTGATGGCTTTTCATTCCCAATGCCAAACCTGATTTGGAGTTCGCAAGGCTGAGGGTTTCAATCCCGGCTCTGTGGACAGGCTCCCAGAGCCCTAAGTGACTGTAGCTTACAGACAATCCAATTGTTATTGACATTTGTGTCTGATTGTTCATCAAGGAGGCACAGTCTTGTAGGCCGCTTCATTCTATTACCAGCCCCCTCTCCGTCCCCCCACAAACGACAAAACCCCTATGCGCCATCAGTGGCAGGCCAATCAATCGTAATATCATCCACATCTGTCAGAGTCGCCTTTGTGGGCTTGGCTTCGGGGGCAGCTGGAGCAGGGGCAGAAAGATGGGAAGAAGAAGTGTGGATCTAAATTCTCATGCACTGAGTTTGAAAAGGAAGCAGTTACCGAAGAGAGAAAAGAATAAATTGCATTGCAAAAACAAAAAAGATATAAGGGAGGGGAAGTGAGAGTAGAAGAAGAGGAAGTAAAAAGAATTAAAATGTGTTATGTACATGTACCAACTCCCCACAAGAACGTCATCATTATGCCCTGCAAACACGTACTAGTAAAAATAAGGATTTGGAAAAAAAATAAATATAACGGCACCTACATTTGTGTATATAGCTAATCCCTGTGATTTGGGAGGGACACTATGAAGAGGCAGGTCACCTTGTCAGCTCATTCTGCTCGATTGTGTCTCAAGATAATTTCCAGCTGCATCTTAACAGACACTCGATCACAAGAGAGCCAGCAAGTTGTGCGATCCTGCCCCTCCTCACAGAAAGCATCTCTCACTTACATCACGGATCCCCTCGCCCGCATTTCAGTGAACTCTGTTTTCTCCGATGCCCCACTGGCCAGCCACCCACTTGACCTTGAGAAAATAGAAGCTGCCGGTCTGCCCGGGAGTGAGCTGCACCTGAAGCCAAGCGCTCCTGTAATTCTTCAGTAATTCCAAGGCCACGTGAAGACTTCACTCCGCCAGGAAGACCAAGGCCGTTTGCAAAGAGTCGGGAAAGGTCCACACTGATCCATCCACACTGCGACTCGTAACAACAACACAGTCTTGTGGAGCGGCTGGCACACTGAATGGTCACTATGGGGACACAGTAGTGACCTTGGCCTGCTCACCAACAGGACTGAGCTAACTCACAAAGACCAGTGCTCTTCTCGACCCAAATAAATGAACGTGGGACATTAAAACTACACTGAGCTCTTCCCTGGAAAGACTAAAATTAAAGAGTGACAACATCAAGGATGGACAAGGATGAGGAATGACTGTATTCATCACCTTTCCATTGCTGGGACAAAATACCCGACACACACGAAGGAGAAAAGGTTGATTTTAGTTCAGGTTTCAGGCCTCAGTGAGCTGGCTCCAAGGCAGTGACATCATGGCAGAAGGGCCTGGGGGAGGAAGGATGCTCACTTCATGGCACCCAGGAAGTGAGAGGGCAGAAGTGGGGGGAGAGAGAGAGAGAGAGAGAGAAGCTTCAAAGACAGCACCTGGTGGCCCACTTCTTCCACCTGGAGAGCAGCCTTTTGGCTATAAGCTCATCACTGGGTGGTCCATCCAGCTGGTTCGAATTTTGGGAGACATTTTAGGTCACAACCATAACACCACACAACGGTTGACATGGTTACTTCAGGAAGGACAAGGCGTGAGGGTCAACAGTCAATCTCTTCGTGTTTTACTTGATAGTCTTCTCTATTGTGTAAGTTTTTTGGGGGGGTGCCGAGGATCAAACTCAAGGCCTTGCGCTTGCTAGGCAAGTGCTCTACCACTGAACTAAGTCCCCAGCCCCTCTGTTGTTTAAATTTTGTAGAGAAAGTATTTATATATTGTATAATATTCATTTTTAACCCTGAGGCCAGAATTCTCATGCTAAAAAACAATAAAATGCTTCTCACGCCCTCATCTTCTAAAGTTGCCCCTTCCTCTGGTCTCCCTGCATTGAGGTACACACTCGTTCCAGACAAAGCCCTCGTTAAAATGGGCCGTTCATTTATCTTAGTAGTTGATCTCTATGGTGGTGCACGCCTGTCGGCTCATCACTCTGGGAGGCTGAAGCAGGAGGCTCGCAAGTTCAAGCCCAGCCTGCACAATTCGGCAAGTCCTTATCTCAGAATTTAACAGGGGTTGAGGGTGGCACGGCGGTGGGACCCAGTGGGACCCAGAGGAAGATGAGAGGCGATGGAGACCCGTGGACCATTTCTGTGGCCAAGGAGGGATTAGAAAATGCTTAGTAAAAGAACAGATGGATTGATGTTAGCTCCACATCTCCTTGACCTTAGAGGGTAAATATAAATCCGATCAACTTCAATTACAGTGAAAAACACCAAGTTCCTTGGGAGCAAGGCTACAGTCGGGACTTTGACTTTGCAAATACCCACTGGGCTTGCAACACTCGCCTCCGAGGTCACCGTAGGAGCACGCACAGCCAGGGCTAAACGAGAGCCTGGTGTCCTCCTGGAGTGGGTCTGCTGGGGACCCTCCCTGCTCCTGGTACATCATCTGGGGCTTGTGAAGCCCCTTGAGAGGTGGGAAAGGAGGCCGGAAGACAGGTAAGCCCTGGAGCTCCACGCTTTCCCCAGGCCCATTTTTCTTCCCTAAGGAGAGCACTATGTCTCACCTTTACAACATTTCCAGGTGATGTTATAAACATGAAGATCCTGCAGAATTGTTTCCGAGTTGCTTTTCAGCTGGAAATTTGTAAGTCAAACAATGGGGAGATCACCTACTTGCTACCAAAGTCCCCCGGCCTTGGACTTCCGAATGTCTTTGCCAGACCTGAGATTTCCCTTTTCCTGCCTCCCACGGGGCTGGAGGAGAGACGATTCCATTAAGTTTGAGGTCAGTAAATGTTTCCTGCAGGAGAGCATGAAGTGGAGGTTTCGTGGGCCCTCTGGTCTCTGTCGCTACAGCGACTCAGGCCTACTGACATCCAAGGTGCACGCCCACAAGAAAACCGAGCACACGTTCGCCAAAAGACACACACAGGGATGTCCACAGTCACCCTACTTGGAGTGGCCCCAACGTGGAAGTAACCCACACGGCCGGCCATAACAGGATGGAGAAATCGATGCCAGAAAGATGCACACGCCCCATGCAGAATGATCGCCCCGTGCAGGAACAGAGTTCACGGCGAAGGAGGCCGTCTGAGGACGGGAAGACTGCGCGGCAGGCGTGGCTGGGTGTGGCGGCCGCCAGCAGCTGGGATGTGTGTGTTTTGTGTCTCTCTTGGTGACTCGGGTCAGGAGATACGGCGTCCTACAGTTATTTAGTATTTCTGGCAACAAAATCGTGCAAAGCATCTGTGAACTGTGCCTTATGCTCAAATCGTTCTTAATTACATCAATCCTGCTGGAACAAATTCGCGTTTTCAAGACAAGCTCTCAGCAGCATTGACCGTATACATCGAACAAGCCTGTTTTGTAGAAGCTTCCAAACCAGGTAAAGCTCTGACCACGTGTAAGACATCACGATCACAGTTATGCCAAAGCAGGGCAAAGTACCCAGAAGTAGGGTGAAGGGGTGACCAAGACAGGGGTGGAGAAGCAGCTGGGTCCTGGCAGTGCACCGATTTCATCCCATGGACACATTTTAGAGCGGCGCCCGCCCTTGCCCTGCTCGTGCTTTGCAGTTTGCATGTAGAGCTACGTTATGACGTTCACTGTGGATGAGGAAGGCGCCTTGTCTCCCAAAGAAAAGGTGATGGTGGCCTGGACCGAGCGAGCAGAGGAGGGACGGCTGAGACGGACGGAAGGCTGCCCGGGACACACAGTGCTGTGAGTTGCTGGATGTGGGGAAACTGGCTAATGAAGACCACAAGGCAACTCCCGAGATCCGTTCTCTCTTGGGTGGGGGCTGCGACCGACCATTGCGCATGGACCTCTTGCTGGTCACACCTGTCCGGCGTCACAGCATCTTCGGGCAGAGTTAACCCCTCAGGGCCGCAGGCACCGCAAGCCTGACAGCATCCAGATGTTCTTAACCGAGTGCACCGAACCCATCCTCGTTCTTGACACACGATGATGGCAAATTAATATTCTCTGAGGAATGCACGCTCGTGGTTTCACGAAGCACCACAGTGTGAGAAGAAGGGTTTACTGGGATGTGAGTATGGATCATTGGGGGGAGAGAGAGAGAAAGAGAGAGGCCCAGACCCCAGCAGCAAAACAGCAGTCGCTTGTGTTTCTCTCCCCACCTTTCCAAAGCTATCCCGTCCCCGGCTCCTTCCCCGTGTGCTAAATAACTCAGATGGTTAAGTTTCAAAGTTGGAGACTTATCCAGGAGGAGGGGAAATCAAAGCCGTCTCCATGCCGTGGCTTGTGATAACAGCTCAGTGGGTTGGAGTTTAGAAAGAGTTCTTTTTAAATTAATTTCTAATAACATATGCTATCACTGCTCATTCTGTATCAAGGGTCTGCTCTGCAGAGACCCCCCAGTGAGCCCCTCACTTAATCATCTTCTTTCTGGGAGGAGCAGATGAGCCTGGTCCCGGGGACGGGCCCCAAGATGCCAAACTTTCTCAGCGAGTGCGTTTGGAGTCTGAGCAACTTGAATGTCAAACTCTCCTGGGGCCCAGGACTTATCTCCTTTATCTCTTGTAGAGGGCCGAGCAGACTGTGGGTATTCAGCAAGTCATAAATAACGCTCGATTATATATCCGTGGCATGTGCAGTCTCGTCGGGAAAAGCCGATTCTGATTAGATCACGGCCCCGCCGTCACCCAGGACTTGGGCTTCGGCCAAACGTGACCTCATGGGAAGAGTGTGTGAGCGGCGAGAGAAAGGGTGTTGTGGGCTCGCGCTCCCTCTGTCCCCGCAGTGTCCTCTGGCAGGAGGACAAGGGTGTCCCCTAAGAGATAGGGTTTTGTTCTTTCTGCATATCTGCATATCACCCATGACTCCCCAGGTCAACAGGCAGGTGGCCTTCTATTCATTTCTGTTAAATAGTAATAGCTAAAATTTATGAAGTGCCTACTTTGCACAGTTATCAGGCACTTTGATAATTGCTCAATATGCATCTCGTTCAACCACCATAGCGACAGTAGGAAGTCAGTGCTGCCGGGCGTGGTGGCACACCTGTCATCCCAGCACTAGGGAGGTTGAGGCAGGAGGGTGGCTGGAAGTTTGAGGCCAGCCTGGGCTACATAGTGAGCTCAAGGCCAATCTGGAATATATAGTGAGACTCTGTTTCAAAAAAAAAAAAAGTCAATTTGATGAGTAGGCCCATTTTAAAGATGGGGAAATGAAGGTTGGGGAGACTTGGCGACTTGTTCACAGTCTCCCTGCTAGTGAGAGGCAGAGCAGGATTTGAACCCAGGCTCAGAAGGATACTCTTGCACTCTCTGTAAACCTAAAGCCACCTTGGCTTGGAATATGCCAACCTTTGTGCCTGACTTCAGACCAACAAAGGGGAATTACTGACACTCGGGGGAGACTTGCCTGGTGATTCTTCACTCTCGCCTCACTCTGGGAAAGCTATCGGGACCACCCGTGTTGCGACTGATTGGACCTGAGTGTCGTGGAGCGCCCGAGGGGTCACGGCCACTTGGTGCTAGAAAGAACTTCTGACGTTGTGCGGTCCGACCTCTCAGCCCAGGAGGAGCCACCTTCCGCTGACTTGCCTCGGGGGCCGGCAGACTCACCAGCCCACACATCGAGGGTAGTTCCAAGGTGGGCTGGGCTGTGCGTGCCTCGCTTTCAAACCTGAGCAAGACTCCGGCGCCGAATTCAGGCGCACCCGCCTGAGTGCACACTGCTGGGTTCGTTCCCTGAAGAGATGGAGCCCAACGAGTCTGCTGCCCACCCAGGTCCACTGTTCCCTGCCAGCCCCAGTCTCCAGCTTGGCCGAAGCAACATGACGACAGTGTCCAAGGTGTGTCCTGGAGGCAGGGCTGCAAGGCTCTAAAGGAAACGTCCAGCGGCCTCCAAACCCCTCCAAGCCTCAGGCCTCTCTCGCCGACACCTAGATCCTTTCTGTTGCTCTGAAGACTCAGGAATTTGGACAGGACCTCTTAGAACTCCTACATGAATAGCCCGCTGTGTAGACTTACCGTATTTAACCGATTCTTCTCACATAGTCATCTTTCCTGACTCCTCAGCTTTTTACTTTCTTTTACTCTGGTGTTTTGAGAGAGGATTTCTCTATGCAATTCAGGGTGGCCTCGAACTCACTATGTAGCCCAGGCTCTCCTTGGACTCACAGCGGTCCTCCTGCCTCAGCCTCCCGAGTGCCGGGATGACAGGCCTGTGCCAACACACTGGGCATCATTTTAATATTACAACTTCATTACGGTTAGCGTCTTTGTACATTCATTACATGCATGTGTGTATGTGTGTATTTCTTTGCAAACGTGTCTGAAAGTAAAGAGACGCTACACTGTCCTCTTTGTTGCCGTGTGCCCGGTGTCTGCAGCGCAGACACCCCTCCATATCAACAGGCGGGAAACACCAGTTCCAAATAACGCCACCTGCATGGAGCACATCTAGGCCTCTGTCATTACTGTCACGCTGGAATGACAGAGTGTGACAGCTATTTACACCGCGCTTACACTGAGGAGGTATCACAGGTCATCTGAGGCGGCTCCAAGTGTATGGAAGGAAGAGTGTAGGCTGTACGTCACCACTACTCCCAACTTTTAAGAGACTTGAGTATCTGCGGATTTTGGCGTCCGTAGGTTGTGCAATCCGGGTCCCCACAGACACCCAGCGACAGTTGTATACACTCGAGTGAGTGGCCGAAGGGACAGGCGGACCTCGCTTAGTCATCTGTGCAGTTAAAGCCGGGCGTCCGCCGCGTGGGTGCGGGGTGTAGTGGGCGCACCCCGCGTGATAGAGCATGTAGGAGGCTGCCACAGAGTGTCCGGTTCACAGCTGCTGCTTAAAACAGACGCACAGCCAGGCGCAGTGGGGCCCGCTTGCAATCCAGCACTCTGGGATGCTGAGGAAGGAGGACTGCGGGCTCGAGGCCAGCCTGGGCAATGTAGCAAGACCCAGTCTGGAAATAGAGACTAAAAAGGGCCCGGAGTGTAGCTCAGTGCGAAAGCCCTGGATTCAATCCCCAGTACCGTAAGAAAATAAAAATAAAAATACAGTGGGCACGCAGCACACAGAGACACAGGCAGCCAGGCAGACACAAAGACGGGCGCAGACAGACAGACTGGTAAGGTAGACATCCAGGCACGCGCGTGCATACACACACACACACACACGCACACGCACACGCACACGCGGGCAGCAACAGGAACCCTCCCGGGCTCCGGCTGGCTTCCTTCCCCAGCACCGCCCCGCCCCGCCCACCCCAGGCCGGCTGAGCACCTTCCCTGGTCTGATTCTCTCAGCGTGGTTTTGAAGCGACGCGGGGAGTAATGAAAGGAAATCACTCTGCGCGTTGTTGAACACGCAGCTTACACCGTGGCAATGTGTATGGCAGATGTGTGACGAGGAGGCATCCACACGGCGCACCCCGCTCTGCTGGGAAGCCGAGTCCACGCTGTGGCTCCCCTCAGGGCCAGGAAGCGGGGGGCTTGCACCCTGCGGTGTGAGGGTGCGGTGACACCCCCAGCCCGGTTCCTCCCGAGAAGAACCACGCGAGGTGGCCCCTGATACGCTCAGTATCCCACAGTCGAGTTTCTCTTCCCCTCCCGTCAAAAAGACTATTCCAAACACGGACAAAACTTTGGACAAAACAAAAGGCACCTCGTGGAGTCGTCCAGAGAAAACCGGGCCTCTGGTCTCCCGTGGGTCACAATTGTGCGGTTACACCTGTCCCTTGCTTTCTGTGAGGTTGAGCTCATGTCCCCCTACTTTTTTTTTTTTGAGACAGAGTCTCGCTATGTATGTAGTTCAAGCTGGACTTGAACTCATGATACAGCCCAGGCTGCTGTCAAACTCAACGGCAATCCTCTTGCCTCAGCCTCCTGAGTGCTGGGATTACAGGTGTGTGCCACCGCACCCGGCTCATGTCCCCCTTCAGTGACAAGTCTGCCCTCACTCTCTCCTGCACGAACTGCCCACTAAGTGTCTCCCCTTCCTCTGTGTCCTCCTAGCACTTGAGTTTTAAGTCCCAAATGCTTCTCTTATCTCTGTTCTGACTAAAGAGGCTCCAGTCGGAGCACAAGGTCATGGTGCTTTCTCCTTGAGGAGCCAGCCGCTTCGAGAGTCCAGAGGTGCAAGCTGAAGGAAAAATCGCAACCGCCCTTGTGGGGGCCGAGCCGGCCCCAGCTCATGTGGTGAGGCAGCCAGCCTGTTGGCGCACATTATATTTGTTTTAATTGAGTCTCTGGCCAACATTTAAAACTCTGATGCTTTCATGCAAGAATTCCAGTTTTCCAGCTTTTCCTGAGAACTTGAAAGTTCTTACTCTTGCTTTCCGTAGAGAAGAATGAAGCAGATGGACCGCTGGTCTTGTGCCCACTTCCCTTCAAAGGTGGGGAAACTAAGAATCAAAATGGTGTGTTCACAAAAATAAAAGCTGACCCTCACTCGAGGTACTTCAAGTGTATCGTAAGAATAATATATTGTATGTTTGAAGTTTCACAGGAGAAGAGACTCGAACTATTCTTTCCACAAAAACTCACCGTGTGTGAAGGGTAAATCTGAGTCATTTGCAGGAAAATGGGTGCACCTTGAGATCATAAGTTTAAGTGAAATAAGTTGGACACACAAGCTTAAATATCCCGTGGTTTCTCTTCTATGAGAAACCTGAAACACAAATAAAGAGCAAAATAAAAGATAATAGGAAGTAGGGAGATAGATCTTTTGCAAAAGAGAACGGGACCAAGAGAAGGAGGGGAGGGAGAAGGGAATGAAGAAAAGAACTAAGATGTCTGACACGCATGTACCAACTCCCCACGGTGAAAGTGATCATTGTGGATTACAAACATGTACTAATAAAAAGAAAAATGTAATTTTAAAAAGTAACTATGCGTGCTGGCTGATATGAAAATTAGCTTTAACATGGGAATTATTTCACACTGTCTATGGGATTCAAATGACCATCTGCACCCTCTGAATACATGCATCTTCTGTCTGTCAAGTATAGCTCAATGAAGGTGAAAAAAGTTAACAACATATAACACGTTGTCACGTCGTTACTAGTCGTCCCTTTTTTGAGAACGGGAAGCTAAGACGTGGAGACGTTGAGGTAGACTGAGGCCGCCGTGTTTTCCCAGGAACCTGGGACATATATCACCAGCCCTGTCAGAAATACCGCGTTGACGGCCTTCCATTTGAGCCCCTCCCGACCTGCCCTCCATCCCTGCATTGGTCTCTATGGACTCTTCTAGGTCCTTTCTTTGGCTTCCAGTTGGACTCAGCCAACAGGAGACACGAGGAGGACGTGGCCATGTGTCTGTGTCCCCCGCCCCGCTGCAGGGCCCAATGGGAAGGTGCCACACCTGTCTGCCAGGCCCCGCTACTCCCGCTGAGCTCAGTCTCACCCATCCGTTCAGCGGGCGCGAAGCCAGGCACCCAGCAGGGCCTCTGCCGGGGACACGCGCACAGGTGCCCCTTCCAGGCCGCCCAGGGGAGGAGCGCGCTCCGCTCAGCCCTCTCTCTGCACCAGCGCTGTCCCCAGCTGCCCCAACCCGGCGCACATCTCCTTGCCCCAGATGACTGCGGAGGGCCAGGCATGGTGAGAGTGCTTTTCTCAACAAAACTGAATCTAAACATTCTTTCTATGGGAAAAGAACAACCTCTTTTAGCAGAAAATCCATCAGCATTGTTAATAAACAGTGGACACATTATTTAGCATCAGCGGCCCCGCAAGGCTCACCAGCTCGCCTGGCACCACTAAAGAAACGTGTTTCTGGGTAATCCCGAGGCCCCGGCTGGCTGCACCTGCAAGTCCCTCAGACCGTCCATCCATCACACCTCCAGCAGTGGATGAGACCAGGACTGTGCAGAAGCCCCGTCTGCCGGAAGCAGAAGCGGGGCAGCTGAGTTGATTCATTCTGCAGCATGTGTTTGCGGATGACTTGCTCAGTGCCCAGCCCTGACCTCCGTTCTGGAGCAACAGAGGTGAAGAGAGGGGCATCCTGCTGACTCTCCGGGGTCCACATTCCCCTGAGCACCCACACACTCAGAGCCCTGCTGGGGGGATTCCAAAGGTCCAGGCAATCACAGACCCTGTGACATGGCGGGGGGCTAAAGGAGACTGGAGCAGGCTGCTCTGGTCAGTGGGAGGAGCAGATGCAAATACAGGGAGATGAGGACTCCAAGAAACCCCGCACTGCCGATGGTCAGCATGCATCCATCCACCAGGTCAGAACACAAACTCCTTGATGGTAGAGAGCCTCTTTGTCCTGTTCGTGATGATAGTGACCAATGCATAGTAGCTGCTCAATAAAAACTTGCTAAATGGCTATATCTAGCTATCTACAGCGAACATTCTCCAGCAGCCACTCTCTTAGGGAATGAAACAGAAGCCCAGTTCGCAGGGGCCCAGAGACGGAAGAGGTAGTTCCAGGTAATAAGGAAAGAGACAACCATCACCCAACATGGCAAAAACTAAGACATGGGAGCAGTTAAGGTGGACAGCTAGGTGAGGCAAGAACCTTGGAGAGGCCCAGCATGGTGGCCAACGCTTCTAATCCAAGCACTTTGGGAGGCTGAGACAGGAGGAGCCCAAGCGGAAGCCCAGCCTGGGCACTTAGCAAACTGGTGAGACACTGCCTCAGAATTAACAGCAACAACAACAAAATGTTTTTAAGTGCTGGGCGGAAGCCCTGAGTTCAAGAAGGGAGGTGGGTAGGTGGGAACAATGGGGCGCCTTCTTCACTCCTGAGGGGGGTACAGTGGTTGCCGTGGAGACCAGCCAAGCTGACGGAACCAGAGATCGAAGGCACCGCGATTTCTGATTTTCTCCTCCACGCCAGCTGAAGGATCAACGGTGGTCGCCACTGGGAAACCAAAGAACACAGTTAGTTGTCCCAGTTATAGACAGGTGGGTTTTTTAATCTGTCTTTTTATTTTGGTTTGGTTTGGGTTGGGTTGGGTTGGGTTGGGTTGGGTTGGGTTGGGTTTTTGAGACAAGATGTGACTATGTAGTCCAGGCTGACCTCAAACTTGAACTAGGGCCAACCCTCCTGCCTCGGCCTCCTGAGTGCTGGGATTACAGGTGTGCACCACCACACCCAGTGCTTTCATCTGTTTTTAAAACTCAAGAGAAAACAGTTGTGCCCTCTAATGACTATACTTTAATTACCTTTAATTTTTTTTAACCACTCTTGTCAAAAACTCAAACAATGGATACAGAACAGATAGGCATTAAAGGGAAAATTCTTTCTCCTAATTGGGTCTAACAATTGACCTTTACAATTTTTACACACAAGACGTAAGCAGCCTTGGTTGCCAGTGCGGAGAGTTGGGTGGGAGGCCATGGATGAGGAAGAGGAGTCTGCACTGAACGCTCCTTTGGACGTTTTGGTTTCTTTTTTAATTTAAAAAATGGAAACAAATTTCCAGTTCATATAACATAACTCTTTTTTTCTTTCTTGGGGGGGAGAGCAGTACTGGGAATTGAACCCAAAGCCCAGGCACTAAGCTACATCTTCAGGCTGTTTTTTTCTTTCCTTTCCTTTCTTTATTTTTTTTTCTGTTCTTTAATTTGAGAGAGGGTCTTGCTAAGTCCTTAATTGCCCAAGGTGAGCTTAAAGGCAAAATTGTCCTATCTCAGCTTCCCAGAGTACTAGGATTACACGTATACATCAAGATGCCCAACTATTCTTATTTCTAAATTTAAAAAATACACCAAACGTAACCACTTCTTAAATACGTGAGTACTTGCCTACAGAGTTTTCTCTCTCTATACAGAGACACACAGATATGCAATGTGTATACACAGGATGAAATCACCAGAGGAACAGGTACAGGTCAACCTTTCTTTTCTTTTCTGTTTTTTCTTTCTTTTCTCAGTACTGGAGACCAAACCCAGAGCTGTTCTACCGCTGAGCTACATTTCTAGCTACATCTCTGCATCCCAGGTTGACCTTGAACTTTCACTCTTCCTGCCTCAGCCTTCTGAGTGGCTGGGATTACAGGTGTACATCCTCATACCTGCTTTCGAGCAAGCTTTTGTGGACTTTCTCAATCTAAGGATGGACAAGTGGGTCCCCACCTGGCTTTGGAATCTTGCTGCTCCCACCTGCTTCCTCCTGTTGCCCCAGTCTGAGCCTGGTTCCCTGGAGACTTTAATGAAGGGCCAACTCAGAGCTGGCACATCTGTAAACTTAGTCAGGAAAACTATATAACCTGCCGGGCAGATACACATGCCCTTCAATCTGATCCCCTTGACCCAAATCTGAGGGTCTCTTGTCTCTTTTTTAAAGAGTACCAGAGCGTCTGCTCCACAGGAACCCCTGGCGATGTGCAGAAAAGTCCCACTGACAGTGGCCCGGTATGCACAGGGGCGGGGTCCCAGGGCCCCCAGGTAGCAAGTTCCCGGGACACTCCTGCCCCGTACATAAAACGGCGTTTGCACAGAACCCGCCCCGCCCACCATGGACTTGCAATCCTGTAGAGATGTCTTACGACTCCTAATCCAATGTGGATGCCGTGTGAGTACTTGTCACACCGAATTGCTTAGGGATAACGACAAGAAAAAGCCCCAACATGTTCAGCACAGACGCTAATTTTTTCAAATAATTTCTCCCTGCAGGTGGTCGAGAATGCAGAACACAGACCCAGGACCTGCTGGGTGGCACAGAGGGCACGGAGGGGGTGGGGCCCGTGCAGCCTCCGTCTGGGCATCTTAGTCTTCCTTCCGCGAGGCTGACCCTCGGCTAAGCCCCTTCTCCACCCGCCCGCTGAACACAGAGGACTTGGGCCCCGGATGTTTGCCCAGCCGGGCTCCTCCCTGAGCAAAGAGGGCAGCTCATATCTCCAGAGACCTTCAGCCCCTCCGGCTCCAGAGTCCGGCATCTTCCTTCGTGCCTCCGATCTGGGGCTGGCCACCACCAGCACTGGCCCTCCCAAACAGGAAAAGAGAAAGAACTCAGCTAGAGTCCCAAATCAGTGATGCGGCTGCAGTCTGTGCAGACACGGGTTTGTTTCCAGGCCCGGGCACATGTGCTCCAGTGGGGACATTTCAAGAGAAGCTTTAAGGGAGGGCCAGGAAGGACTTTTGGAAGGTGCTGAGGTCACACCCACTTCTAGACGAGTGGCTCACCGTGGGAAGCTCAGCTAGACCATCGTAATGATGGTCCCGGCTGCTATTTACTCAAGGTGCCCGGCTCTGAGCGGAGCGCTCTGTGTGCATGTTCTCGTCTCATCTTCACAAGAACCACAAAAAGAGTAAGCGTTGAGATCTGCAGCCCTCAGGGGTCCAGAGAGGCTGAGGCATCGGCCCAATTCACAGAGCCGGGAAACAACGAGGCCAGAAATTGACTGTTGTGTTCAGGTTCTAGATCTGCCTGCTGGCCACGAGTCACAAAGCAAAGACTCCGAACTTCCAGAAGAGAGATTTCCCCAAGATCTACGGAGCACCATGGCCCCGGTCTGCCTGTTCCTCCAAAGGCCCTCAAAAACAGCGCCTGCAGAGACGACTGGAGACCAGAAAGTCACCAGAGAAAGCCTAGTGGTCGCTCCCTCTGGGTGAGCTCCTGGGCGGTGCCCGCAGCATCCCGCAGAGGGGCAGAGAGAGCTGAATTGTTTAGCACGCAGCACAGAAGACAATGGATGACGCCGTAGGCCGAGGCAGCTGGACCTGGAACCCTGGGGACCTGGCCACGTCCCCATTCCGTCAGCTCCCCCCAAGCTGCTGGGAATTCTTTCGGCTTAGTAAGCAGGTAAGACCCATCTTTTGGATATAAAAACAATAGACTGTGTGCCCGGCTGGCCTGAGACCTAATGGAAAGTAAAAATCAGCACCACAATGCCTATCACCTCCAATGCACATCTGGAAAGCATTTTCTATTGATATAAAAATGGATGTGCATCTAATGCATATGTGTGTTTATGAATCTGGTGTATTAATCACAAAGGCCACAGGAGAGGGGGCTGTTCTTGCCCCAAAGCCAGCCTCCGCGATGAGCTTTTGGATGACTCTCAGGTTGGCTGATTCTGACGAGGCTGAAAGCTGGGTGAGGAAGTGTTCGGATATACACCCTCTTCTCCACCAATCACGAGTCCAAAGCCCCAAGGCCAAATTCTGCCTCATTTCCCCCAGTATCATGGAGGAGATACAGCCAGAAATGGAATATTCCAGCCTTTTCTACTGAAACCTATTACTTGATTAAAAACCAGGCCTCTTGGAACACTGTCTTTTGTGAGGCAGCTGGCTGGTTTGTGTGGCTGCGTTAGAGCAGGAACTAGCAAGGAGAGAATAGCAAACGCGAGTGGCTGGGCTGTGAGACTGTAAGAAAGACAAAATCCTGGCCGGTTTTCTGTGGGCTCCACCAATCTAGGGTAAAGGGCGATGATGGCTAGCTGCGCTTGGCAGGGGCTGCCTCTGTGTGAATCACGTCACACACTCAGCCGGAGAAGCACCATCTAGCACATGGTGAGATATTCGGGTTGGTCCTCAAATAGATGGTGTGATAGCCAAGAAATTCAGTTAGGCGTAAGCGAGGTGTCCTTTGGGCATTAAAAATCGGTAGATTTACTTGGAATAGGCAATTCTGCAATAGCAGACTTGGGCTGGGAGCAAGAGAGTGAATATGACCATCCTGAGGATGTCTGAGTTGACTTTGGGAATGTGGTAGGAGCAAGCATATCCGGCCCCTATAGAGACAGGCAGTCATTCTTCAGTGCGGTAAGGTCGCTGTATGTAGAAAGGCCATGCAACCTACCACACATGTTTATGTATCGTGAACAAAGCAGACTCATGGCCACAAAAATGTCATGATGTTTAAATCAAGCTTCTCATATGAGCAACTGTATTTGGTGTGTTTTAGTGTGATGCACAGCACAGAGCTATTCAAGGAGGGCTGGCTATTGTATCAGTCAGGACGGACAGTGTTACATTGCAGTAACAAGTGATCCCCAAATAAGTGTGGCAGAAATTGATCAAAGTCTTTTCTTCCCTTCTTTGCTCTCTCTTTTGGAACCAGCTGGGAATGCTGCTTGGTGTTGCCCACGCTCAGGGAACCAGGCTGAGACAGAGTAAGAAGTCCCTATGGAGAAAGAGAGCAGAGTGTCATTGTGCAAAAGGCTCTTACGGTCTCCCTCCGGAAGTGACACGCCTCACACTTGCCACCATCCACGGCCAGTTCAGGTGTCACACACACTCTCAGCACCCGGGAGTGTGGTCCCACCATGTGCCCAGAAGGATGAACCCCGGCACCTATTTGGTGGACAACACTAATTTTACAAATTATTTTAAAAACACGGTTTTCTATGTAGATGCATAAGACTTTAATAAGAATAGCACTTAGCATTACAAAGTGTTTCAGTTTTCAAAATGCTGTCATAAGTATCATGTCATTGTCAACCTGAGAATAGTATTTCAATGCGGTATTTTGGTTTGTTTAAAAGAACGATGCTAACTCAAGTGAGGGGTTTAATTTATTCATGAAAAAATATATTCTGAGCTGCACCTCCTGTTGCTTGCTTGGAATCTCAGCTACTCAGGAGGCTGAAGCAGGAGAAATGCAAGTTTTGAGGCCAGTATGGACAGTTAAGCAACTTAACAAGACCGTCTCAAATAAAATAAAAATGGCAGGGTGTAGCTCAATGGTAACATGCTTGCAACACAAGGCTTACGTTCAGTCCCCAGTACTGGCTAATAAGAAACTGTCGATCTGTTTTTCAAAGAGGTGGCACCATTTCATACTCCCTGGTTTGCGCAGAATTCCACTTCCTCTACATCCTCACCAGCACTTGGTGTGATTAATATTTTTCACCACTCAATTTTTAGTTTTGGATTTTTGGTTGGTTGGTGGGCTGGCTGGTTGGGCAGGCTGGCTGGTTGGTTTGTTTGTTTGTTTGTTTGTTTGCTTGTTTGTTGAGATGGGGATCCACTAAGTTACCCAGGCTGTTCTTGAACTTCCAATCCTCCTGCCTCAGCCTCCTGAGGAGCTGGGATTGTAGGCACACACCCCCATATCCCACGCACTCACTCAATTTCAAAGCATCCATACAGCTGGTGCAGGGAAGGGGTCCTCAGACTGCCATCAGAAAGAGAGTAACAATGAGCGGGAGGTCTTTAAATTCAGGGATACAAACTTGGTGTTTTAGGCAAGCACTAGTTGCTGTAACAACTAAAGCAAAATATCACAATGGCATAACACCGTGGAAATTTACCCTCATACCCACTGAAGGTCCCCTGTGGTGTCCCTCCCTGTGACGATGCAGGTGTGTTCCGTCCCACGAGTCCCCCGCCCTCGGGCCTTCCCCGTCCTCTCCATACCCAGCCCAGGAGGGGAGTGTGAAGAAGTCTCCCTGTTTTTTAAAGTCTGAGACCCAGGAGTAGCCCACATCTGCTCATACTGCGCAAGTCAGAAGAGCTGGCCACGTGGCCATCCTTGGGTGTGAGAGGACCAGGAAATATTGTCCCTACCTAGCCAATCACCCCCGGGGACAACTCCATGTGCGAATGGCAAGAGGTCACAAGTGCTCCTCGGGCCCCCAGCCATCTCTCCCACCCGCGGGGTGACCGGCCTCCGCAGGACTGAGTGACGGCCGTTTATCCGCTTTTGTAACACTGGCGTCGCTCTTCCGTTACAGTCTGAGGCCTGCTTTGCCACATCTCGTTTGCCCCCAAGAATTCTCAAGTCTCCCAAATAACTCTAGGGGCGTCACCATGATTTTACTACTCTTGAAAGAATCAGCTCTTAGAACCAAAATACTAAATTAGCATTTCTGGTCATAGGAAACCCCAAAATTCCCAAAAGTTGGAGCTGAAGTCACGTTTTGGTGAGAGCACATGTAGAAAGCTCTTTCCGAGATGGTGCCCTCCAGGTCTTCTGAGCGTATGGAGTTGACTACTAATGGAAATAGTAACAGCAACTTCTGTTAACCTGCTTCTTCCCACAGCCCTGCACTGTGCTGGTCACTCAGAGAGCATCTTTGATATTCATCACAGAAATCCGTATCATTAAACTCGTTCTGTAGATCAGAAGTACTGATCCAGCTCAGTAAATTGACTTTCCCAGTGTCACTTGACCAAGAGCAGAGCCAAAATTTGAGCCGGGGTCACCTTATTTCAAAGCCACTTCTTGCTTCTCTATGCTACATCTCTTGCTCCAAGCAATCAGGCACTGAGGGACATTTCCTAACCAGCTCTGCGAGTGTCAGCATGGACTCACCAGGATCCTTGGTAAACTGTAACGAGCCACTTCCACAATCTCTCCAGTCGGCGTTTTGCTGGAAGGTGCAGGGTGAAGGAAAAGAGGCTGCTAGACAAGCGTTTGAAACGGACTGAAGTCCTGGGGCTCAGCATGAACCAGAATTGTCGGTGATAATGCAAAGCGCTTCGAGGCACTGAAGATCTCCCCCAGAACCTGAAAGATCGTTACGCACCCTGGATGGAAGAAGTTTGGGACACACGTCTACTACCAGCCTGACCCAATATGTCTCCAGAGGAGAAGCCCACTGAGGACAAGCCACCCGCCACTCACCGAAGGACAATCAGGTCCTCATGAAGGTCCCTCTCTTGAGTATGGGCCGCGGACCCATCACAGACCCCAGGAGGAGTCAAAGGGAAATGTTCATTCTGCTGCCTCAATTGTTCTCAAAGACTTAGAAGTAAGATCCACGCATTTTAAGAGCTGAACCATTTTGGGGTCCTCACCACCCTTTATGTTTGCTGCAGTAGACTAGATGCTTAGTGAGTATCGATTCAGGGAAAGAAGCATCGTGTTATGAATCAGACACAGCAGGCAGCTGGAGGGCAGGGGCTGGCAGCTCCAATGTGGAGTAGCACAGCCGCCCTCATTTGGAAAGTTAGTTGCTGTATTCGGGTCCTCTATGGAAACAGAATCAATATAAAATACAGGTCTCGCTTTGTTGAATTTTATTTTGGTGGTACGTTTTAGGTATACATAATGGTGACTTCATCATAAAATGCATGTATAATTATACGAAGGGACTTATTAGGTAGACTTACAGGAGCAGAGATGGAAGAATCACAGTGGCCATCTGTGGGATCAGAGAGGCAGAAGAACCCACATGGCCGTCTGCACACCGGAGAGCCCGAGGATCCAGTAGCAGTTGGAGGCTGAAGGCCTGGTGCTAACAGGTGCGAGCATGCACCAGAAGCCCAAAGAGTCTGTGTTAGAAGGCTGGAAGTACAGGGGACCAATGTCCAAAGGCACCAGTGAAGACTCACCTCCTTCAAAAAGAGGAAGTTCTTCCTTCTTCTTTCCGGTTTTATTCTATTGAGGCTAGAAGCCTATTGGTTGGTGCCATTCACATCCGGGGCAGCTCTTCCCTCTTCGGTTTGCTGACCTACCTGTCAGTCATCCACAAATACACCCAGGAATTTAACAATCTGCTAGGTGCTTCTTACTCAAGTTGACCATGACAACAATCACAGCTATGTTTTAAATACTAAGACCAGGGCTTTGCGTGCATCTGTACATTTACTGTAACAACCCTGAAGTCAACGCTAGTATTGAACCGACTTAGTAGTCGAAGGAGCTGATGCTTCCTGTGGTAGATGAGGTGACGCGTTCAAGGTCACTCAGCTGCTGAGTGCCTGAACTCACTAGGATTTGAACCCAAAGACGTCTACAGCTCAAGCTTCTGCCATTCTGGCTTGCGCTGGGGTGGATGAGCTTTTACCCAGAAAAGTGGTCTGCACTCAGCAGGCCCTCTGCGATTGCCAAGATGGTCGGAAATCTTGACGGCTAGCAAGAGTAAGTAGACACTGTGGGCGCAAAGACTCTGCCCCATCCTGCGCATGGCCACCGCTGCCCTCTCTCTCTCCGGCTTTCCGCCGAGTTCAAGCTGGGCCCTGAGTCATTTGTCAGAAGGGAGAGAGCTCCTCTCACACCTGATCAGCGGGGCTTCCGCCTTCCCAAAAAGTCACCCAGCAGCCTGGTTCAAAGCAATCCCTCTACCGCAGTGGTTACGGGCCAAGCTCCGGAGCTGGGGGCCCTGGACGCAACCCGCCCCAACATCTTCCACCTCTGAGTCTCAGATTAATCCCTCCACTCTGTGCCTCAGTCTTCTCATCTTTAAAACTGGAGTGGGAAAGCTGGGCATGGGGTTGCACACCTGTAATCCCAGCTACTTGGGAGGCTCAGGCAGGAGGATCGCAAGTTCAAGGCCAGCCTGGGAAACTTAGCAACTTAGTGAGACCCTGTGTCGAAGTGAAAATACAAAAGAAATGGCTGGGGGTGTTGCTCAGTGGGAAGGCCCTGGGTTCAATTCCAACAACGAGAGAGAGAGAGAGAGAGAGAGAGAGAGAGAGAAAGGAAGGAAGGAAGGAAGGGAGGGCAGGAGGGAGGGACGGACAGATGGAGGAAGGGGAAAAGAAAAATAGTTCCTGTCTCATAGAGTTGTAAGGTTAAAATAACAATGAGTTTAAACCCCTCAGAGCGCTGCGTGAATGGGGTATTCGCATGAGTGTTTTGTTGTTATTTATTTGGCAGATGGGAAACCAGGACCCAGCTTGATACTCGGTAAAAGAGAGACTAACAAAGCTTCGGGTCCCCTGCTCCCGGCGGGAAGCGGATGGAGAACACTAGCATGGAGACCTTTGATGTAAGAAGGGCGGTTCCTCCAGGCCCCATCGATGTCACTGACACATAATGAAGCCCTTTGGGGCCTTTCTCTCAGAAAACAGAACATCATCGGAAAGGGAATCAGGTAAGTTTGTTTTGTTTTGGGGGGTTTTGGGGGGGTGCTGGGGATCAAGCTCAGGCTAGGCAAGCGCTCTACCACTGAGCTCAATTCCCACCCCGGACAAGTCCGTTTTATCTGAAAAGGAGAGGAAGGAAAAGTGTGAGGTGTGGGATCAGGGCAGCAACGGCGACTTCCCCTTCTTCCTCTTTGGTCGTGGCCTGTACTGGAAAGAGCACGCTCCCTGGTAGGTTTAACCCTGAAGCCCTGACAGCAATCCAGGCTGGCGCCCGACTCTCCCGGGCCCTTCCCGTCTGACCCCGCCCCGCAGGCCACCAACGGGGACCCGGGAGCCTCCTGGCCAGAAACTGGCTGGTGCCAGCACGACTCTGGCCAGGCTCACAGCTCACGGCGTGGTCCTGGGAAAACGAGGCGCTCCTCGTTTCCCCACTGCCAGAACACAGACAATAAAACCCACTTCCCAGGGAGCCAGGGGAATTAATTACTTGAGCGTTTATTAAGTGCTTTGAAGATGAATATGTGAAGTGTTCACTTTTTCCCTTCCTTGCCCTGAGGTTTTGCTCAGCAGGGCAAGGAGTCGGCAGGAGCCAAGTCCCGAGCTTGCCTGGAAAGTTCAGGACACGTCCACAGGGCCGCGAGTAGCAGCATATTAACTCCGACTGGAGTTTCAGCCTGCACGCCGCAGGAGTGAAATGAGCTTCAGAAACCCACCGAAGGGCCCGGGCGGAGTCCCTCCCCACACGCCGGGCCGGGGTGGAAACTCACACGGCAAGAGCTTTTCACTACCTCCCAGGTGCGGGGGATTCTCTGGGGAACAAAGACCACACAATGACCAAACCAGCAAAAATCGCTCCATGATGGACTCTACAGTCCGCTGGGAGGTTAAAGGAGACACACAATAAACAAGGAAGACAAGGTTTGTGCACACACACACACACACACACCCCAGTATGTAAGATGCTAAAAGTGCTACGAAGGAAAGCAATGGGAATAGTGGAGAGAATTCTCATGTGAAGGGTGAGCCGAGAAGACAACATCAGAGTAAAAATTTAGAAGGAGGGAGGAGGCAGGCTGATGGCAAGGGAGGTATTTTCTAGGGAGAAGGGATATCATGGGCAAATACTGAGGGAGGGGGGTATTGAGAGAGGGGGCTAGAGTTCAGCGTGTGTGGGGTGGAGGAGAGTAGGTACATAAGGGAGACGAAAGAAGGGAGTAATGGTGGGCGGTGGGAGGGTACAAGGCAAAGACAGCCATGTAGGTCGTTAACACTTTGACTCTCATCTGAGTATCATAGAAAGCCACTGGAGGCGAGTGGGGGGATGGATGGGTGGGGGGAGGGATGGATGTTGAAATGAATAGATAAGTGGTGGATGGATGGATGGATAAATAAATGAATGGATAGATATTTAAGTAAATGGATAAGAGCAGTCAATATTCTTAGTTGCAATCAACTGACTAATGGAGGGAACAAAATAAATGTCTGGGGTCCTGCGTATCTCACAGAATACACAAGAAGTTCTTGAGTGGAGGACCCAGTTTCACGGCCTTGTCACGCTGGGGTCTCTGGCTTGACTCGGGATCCGCTCTGCACCGCCCTGCCCCGCGCCAGGCCCGGGAGCTGCCCTGAGCGGCCTCGCAGTGTCTTCTCTGGCTCTGGCAGGAGATCAGAGGGAGGGAGGAGCCGCTGACAGGGCGTTTACACCCCCGGCCCACTCCACGCCAGGTCACCAAGTTGACCGAGCTCCTTTAACAGACGCCACGGCTGCTCCCGGCCCACACAGCTGCGCGTCCGAGGGGGACGTAGTTCCCGCCCTGCGGTCCCGGGCCGCGCCTTTTCCTACACACGGCCCACACTCGTGTTAGCAATTTATGGACTCGTCAAATGCCCGGATGGTTGCTCGATGTTTCCTGTTGGTCTGGGCACTTCGGAAACGCCTCGTGCCTAGCTGAGCACCATCGATGTCAGGGGCAAAGCTGGGAAGCGGCGCGATAGAAGGATGGACGTTCAGATGGACAAACGTCCCAGGGAAAAGGGCAGACGGGTGGACGGTTTTGAAAGAGCAATCGGGATTTTTGGTTGCGACCAACTAACTCTAGTGGGAGCAAAAATAAATCAATAAACCCTGGAGGCACTGGGGGCTCATGGGATTATCAAGAAGGACACCGGGCAAGCAGCGAGGGAGGCCAAGCATCCGGACAGCAGGACGTCAACAGCAGGTACCAAGTCAGGATGCGCAGCAACGAAGCGTTAACGCTCCTGTTTTTCAATTTCCCTCGATAAGAAAGGAACTCAGATGTTGTGCAGAGACTTTAAAGTCAGTTTAAGTAAGCGGTCTGGGGACCAAACATCCCTCTGAAGCACGTACGACACGCTTCCAAGGCTGGTCTCTTCCCTCAGCGAGGTTTCTTACAGGTGCACAAGAGAGATAAAGACACGAGAGATGCAGGCCTTCGAGATCCAATCAGTCTGGAAGGCGAGTTTCCAAAAATTAACATCCGTTAAACTAATGTCTATGATGCTGTCGGGAGGAAGAAGAAAACGCTCCAATCGGCAAGAAAAATGCCCCACGATCAATATCGCAATCCCGTCTGTCTGCTCTTAGAGATACACGTTACACATTCGCATATTAAAGTCTCTGAAAAGTCCTACGGGCAAAACATTTTTAAAAACTGTTGAATTTTTTTCCAATTCCAAACTTATCCACCGTGCCATCCTTTTTCATACAACAGCCCGCAGCTTTGGTGGTTTGTGAAAGGGAAGCAGTTATCAGATGTTGGAAGAATATGAGAATAATATGTTCGGGGCAGAACCCTCCCGGAGCAGACTTCACATTAGAGCATATTGCTCACGCTCACAGCCGGGTGCCACGCAGACACATCTCCGGGAAGATCCGAGTCGACCAGGAGTTTCCTCCGAGATGGGAAAAGGAGGCACCAGGAGATTTTGGAAAGCACACTCACACTACTTCACGGCCTGGAGCACCCACAGAATCGGGGGCAGGTCTTGGGGAACGAGTGGGACCCCCCAGTCCAGCCAGCCTAATGCTCACGGGTGAGACCTCAGCCTGGCCACGCGGAGAGAAGCTCGGGAGAGATTCGTGGCGTCTCAGCACCAGAGTCTCGCGGGCTTCGCAGCTCTGTCGCATTCGGATGAAGTGGATTAAACACAGTTAAACACAGGACCACGGCCTCGGGACTTCTTTGGAGCCTTTAATGCCCAGGTGGCTTTTGCCAGTCATCAGTGGGGACAAAGAGGACGCACTCTCTCCCTACTAGAGCAGATGAACGACGCAGTGAGAAAAAACAGCTATGAGAACAGGAACAGGGATTTTGTTTGTTATTAGGTGCTTATGGATGAAGTACCTAACAGCTGCACAATAAAACAATACCTTTTCTGAACGATAATGGAATTTGGTTTTCAGCCGTTCTTCTAGCTGCAGTGTAGACAGGAAAGAAGAGACGGCGTGAGCTGTGGTGAGCCAAGCTGGTCCTCACTCGGGTGGACGGATCGAGGTTCCCTGAAGGCTGGAGGGGCCAGTTCAGTCTGTCACAAGTTCAGCTTTGTCCCCAGTGCCTCAGCACCGCCCCCCCAGCCTTGTCCATCAGCGCTGTCCTTCCCTGGGCCCTGCTGGAGCTCCGGCCGACTGTATCACACCACGTCGCCTCCAAGGCAGGCCGATTCCTTAGTGCAGAGGGTGGGTGAACAGAGGTTTCAAGCCACATCCCCTCTGCCCAGCTCTGAGACCCTCACCCCACTCCATCGACAAGTCCCACCTACTCTCCGATCTCCCCGCTTCGCCCAGAACCTTCCCCCTGAGCTACGTCCCCATCCCCTTTATTTGAGACAGGCTCTCACTAAGTCACTAAGCTCGAACTTGCAATCCTCCTGCCTCAGCCTCCCAGAGTGCATGCTGGGATTGATTATAGGTGTGCAGTCCAGCCCTCCCAGCTTCTGATTGTGCTTTTTGCTTTCTCCTGCCTTCACCCGGAGAACTCCTCACTACTCAAAGCCCCTTTCACGCTTTCGCCTCCTTTAAGTTCCCTTGTCAGTGAGTTCTGGGGACAGGATGCTGCGTGTGGCTGGGCAAAGCTCCTCTGGTACCACGAGTCCTCCTCCAGGGCAGAGCATATCAAGGTTAATAATGTGGCCGATCGACCGCAGGCTGGGCGGGGCGAGGGCCGCAGAGGCCGGTTATTAAGCTCTGCCTGATGCTGGATGAAAGGCGGTTTCTGAAGGAGGCATGTTATTAGGGTGCAGGGGGGTCAAGCCTGGCTGGGGGCAGAGACAGAGCAGTCCGGGTCGCCTGTGCATGCAAGTGCCATGCAGAGCAGGCTGCGGCTTGTCTGCACTGTCATTAGTCCTTCAACTGCCACCTTGCCCGGCCTTCAGCAGGCGATAGCTTGTGAGACACCCACAGAAAAGCCATGCTTGTCCCCCAAGCGGCCCGGCTCCCGCTCGCCTCCCAGACTTCTCTGCAGGAGCCAGGCACCTGCCATGTGTTGCACGCGGCCCACCTGTGATGTCCAATACACTGTGGCAGTAACAGCCTGGCGTGCAGCGCTTCTGCCCATTCCACAGCCTGAGAAACTGAGGCCCAGAGGGTGAAGTGATGGCTGGCGTGAGCCAGAGCCAGGATTCAATCCCAGACCTTCCAACACCTGAGTCCAGAGCTTCTTCCCACCATGTGCTGGTGACGATACCACAGCAACTGAGGTAAAGGAAGACAAGAGAAACCACCACTCGGGAATCTTGGCCTCATCCTCCCCTCCCGCTTCCACCAGTGGATCCATCCAATGGATTCCCCCACCGATGGCTGCCGCATCTTCTGGATTCCATCAGTGACACCGTCCCTCGTCCCAGAGGACTCAGCATAGCGGGATCGTCCCAGCTCTCGTGAGACGGCGCCGTTAGCATTCAGGCCCCGAGCAGCACGGGGCCCTCACACAGACTCAGTAAATATTGGCGGTTTTCTTCCATTTTTGACTGTCCTTAGCTGCAAACCTCTCCGTCGCTTGTCTCGAGACTACCAAGTCTGTTCTACAATAACAGCCATGTCACCTGGGACTTTATACAGGTCCCCCCTCATCTCCAGAGCCCTGCCTCAGTTTCCCCATCTGTAACATGGGAACTTCCTTAAGGTTAAAAGCATGAAAAAATCCTTCTTTCTCTTTTAATTTCTCCTTTATAACTGTATCAAGATAGATCTTAGCCAGGCTGCAGGGATTCATTCCTTGATTCAGTGACTAGTTACTAAGCCATGTGTGGCCTCTCACACCTGTAATCTCAGCACTTTAGGCAGCTGAGGCAGGAGAATCACAAATCCTGGGCAACTTAGTAAGACCCTGTCTCAGAATAAAAAATAAAAAAGGTTGGGGGTGTATAGCTCAGTGTGAGGGCCCGGGGTTCCATCCCCACTGCAACCAACCGATCGATCGATAAAAATAAACACTATCCAGTGTGCCTCAGGGCTGTAGATAAAGTCAAGGGTGGGGTCCATTTGCGCCTCTGCGAGCAGAGAACCACAGCTTCCCTCGGAAGGCCGAGAGTTCGGTGACCCGCAGTTGACAAGCCCCAGAGCTGGGGCTCCATCTTGGAGTGTGTTTTAAGAGTAACATTCTTGACTTGACTTTGTTCAGGTAAGAGTCCCTGTGTTCGCGCCCACTCACCTGAGTGTTCAGACGGGCGCAACAGCTCTTTCTGACCCCCAGGCTTAGTGAGCCCCTGAACCAGCCTCCTCCTGCCTGTTTCCCCGTCTACAAAGTGATATTGATGGTGACCCCCAAGACTCACACCTTCAGCCTGAGCTGAAGACACAAAGCCGCTTTACCCTGCCTGCAGCCGGGGTTGCGGGGGGCTGCGCCTGCCGCCTGGGAGGATGGGGGTCTCCTTCCTGCCCACAGGAGCCCAGGAGGGGAGGAAGGGGGTCGAGGCCCCTGGGCAGAGCCTGCGCAGGCTGCGGAAAGGGGCGAGAACCCCGGTTAGGGACCAAATGGAGAGGGGTGATGTGTGCACACTTAGCTCCGGGTCACTGGCTCCGGTGCAGCCCGGCAGATCTCAACCGAAAGTTACTGCCATCTGCTCCGTGGCCTCAATCCTTTGCTACCATGCACATCGCAACTGGCAGCCCCAGCAGGCAGGCTGGCACCGACCGAGAGGAAAATGGGTCACTCCCGATTCCCTGGAGTGGGGCGGGGGCCAGCGGGGAGGGGCCCGGACACCTTCCACATTGAAAGCTGACGGAGAGATGGGGGCTGAGTCTCGTCCTCCAGGGAGGCCCAGACTCTGCGCAGGACCCCAGCAAGCCACACCGCGGGGGCTCTGTGTGACACCCCAGGGGCAGGGCGGAGCACTGTGGGGTCAGTTTTGGTGATAACGGCGGCCGTTACCGAGAAGGAGTGGGCAGCCCAAGCCCAGGAGGTCTGTGCTCCGACCAGCCTGTGGAGAGCGGGACTCAAGGCCACACAGCATCAGGGGGCTGGCCAGGATTTGAACCCGAGACTCTGAGGAGTTATTGTTTAATGAGTTCAGCACTTCAGTCTGGGGTGATAAAAGAGTTCCACAGGTAGATGTCCGCGACGGCTACATAACACTGTGAGGCACTTGACACCACTGGATTGTACACTTAACAGGGTTAAAATGAGAGGCTGGGGTGATGGTGCACGCCCGTGATTCCAGCACTCAGGAGAGCAAGGCGGGAACATCCCGAGTTCAAGGCCAGCCTGAGTGATTTAGTGAGACTATGTCTAAAAAAAAAAAAAAAAAAAAAAAAAAAAAAAAAAAAAAAAAAAAAAAAAAAAAAAAAAAAAAAAAAAAAAAAAAAAAACTGAACTAAACAAAATAAGACGTTTAAAATGAATTTTTATATGAGCGTAAAACTGCTCTAAACAACAAAGTCAAATGAAATTTCTAAATGGTTAAAATGGTGAGTTTTTACCACACTATAATTAATTAATTAACTAAGATCTTTCTCAAGGGACCAGTGAAGTGTCCATTCCCTTGGGACCCAGCGATTCCATTTTTATCACTCTAGCCAGAGAAAGCGTCAAGCATCCCTTTCTTTTATGGGTGGCAAACAACCTACGTGTCCATCCACTGCAGAAGAGCAGTGGTAAATGGGGTGTGTGCATTCAGTGGAATATTACATAGCCCAGAAAATGCAATGGATCTATACCAGTAGCTGCCCAATTACTTTGACACCAGACAACCTTTTTGGACTGTTTTCTCGGAAGACAATTTTTTCACTCGTAGAGGGGTTAGCTTCTTTTTTTTTAGTATATCTTTGTGATGCATAATAGTTACCTTGTCCAGCGCCAACATCACCATCCCAGGTCACCTCGGATCATCGGGCATGAGATTCTCATAAGAAGAGCGTGACCCGGATCCCGCGCACATGTAGTTCACCACAGGGCATTGCTCCTGTGAGAATCTGATGCTGCCGCTGATCTGCCAGGAGGTGAGGCACAGGTGGTGATGCCAGCCATGGGAGACTCTGTAAACACAAATGAAGTTGTGCTGTGGCCCTGGGGCTTGGGGATCCCTGATCTATATCATAAATATGGGCAGATCACTTAAGAATATTGTTGCCAAGTGTGGTGGTGCACATCTGTAATCCCAGCACTCCGGAGGCTGAGGCAGGAGGCTCTCCGTGAATTTGAGGCCAGCCTGGGCTACATAGATCAAAATCAGCCTGAAGAAACAAGCAAAAAAAAAAAAAAAAAAAGAGTAAGATGGCAAATTTTATGTTATACCTTTTTAACCTCGATTTCTTGTGGCAAGGAGATGATTGGCCACGTGAGATGGCTCACAAATACATTGACACACTCGCGGCCCCAGCTTCTAGGACGGGCAGCCTGGTGACTTGGGCTGGTGAGGACACAGTGCCCCATCCAGGGCCTAGGGGAGCCTGAGTCAGGAGGGCGCCGCAAATAACACTCTAACGACACGGCTGCAGCAGGCCAGGAATGCAGAGGCCCTAGTGGCTCTGTCCCAGATACACCCCGAAACCAGATCCTGGTCTGGCCCGCACAGCAAAGGTGCCGGGAAATCCGGACCCGGCACGCAAGCCGGACAAGGTGGGGAAGGAGGAGCCCCCACCCGCCACCCGCCGATGCCCGGCGCTGCCAGCTGCTCAGGATGGGCCTCACCGCTGCGTGCGCGCCGCAGGCCCGGGGGGATTTGTCAGGGCGGCGTGTAGCCCGGACACCTGCCACTGGGCCGAGTGTGGCTGCACCACGCTTCTCAGCCCCGTGATCCCCGGCGTGCCCTGGCCTGGCCGCCACTTTCGGCCTCATCAGAGCAGCGGCCATCCACACTGATGAGGGCGGCCCCGGCCGGTGCCTTCCTCCACGACTGACGGCCACAGGAAGGAAAGACGGCTCAGCCACCCCCGCCACTGCCAAGTGCCTGGAGAGAGCCGTGTCCTCGCTGACCGAGCGGCCCCTGCCCTGCCGGGCCACTTCCAAGCCCGGCCTGTGTCTCTCTCTGGAGACTGTGGCCCGACCCAGCCGTCCCCACCTCTGCCTCCCTGGCCGCGGGGGATGGGGGCCCTTGCAGCCACCTCCTCCCTGCCTGGCTCACTTACCAAGCAAGCTAGGAAGCAAGCCGAGGCCTGCTCTGTGTGGACCGCCGTCAACCCAGGAGGCTGGTAGTCCTGGGACTCCAAAACCAGGAGAAGCTGGGTGGGTGGCGCATACCTGTGATCTTAGCACTCAGGAGGCTGAGGCAGGAGGATTTCTGTGAGTTCAAGGCCAGCCTGGGCAACATATCAAGACATCTGTCTCAAAATATCAAAAATAAATAAATTAATTAATTAAATGGCTAACTTTATGTTAAGTGAATCCCACCCCAGTGAAAGAAAAACAAGCCCAGGACTCCAAATCCACCACCAGTTCTCCCTGTTCCTAGCCACCCAGTGCAGCACCCAAAGCCACATCCTGCTCTGCTTTCCTAGTTGGAGAAATGAAGGCCCAGAGAGGAACCGGAAATACCCTGCGCTCACAGATAGGGAGCTAGCACTAGTGTCTCCAGACTCCCTGCCCAGTGCTCTTTTGACCTCTCTGCTTGATACTTCTCAGGCCTGGTCACATTTCCAGAGACATCTGTCCCAGCCCCCATCCAAGCTCGCTCCTTTTTTCGTTTTTGCTTTTTTGAGCCAGGGTCACACTATGTTGTTCAGGCCTTGACTGGCCTTGAACTGACTGTGTCACCCAGGCTGGCCTCTAACTTACGGCAATCCTCCTGCCTCAGCCTCCTGAGTGCTGAGATTACAGCCATGCGCCACCATACCCTGCCATATAGTTATTGTGCTTTAACGTGTGCTAGGAAAAAACAGCAAACCAAGCTTTCCACAGCAGAGACCTAAAGCTGTACCTGTCGCTGCTTCCCTTTTTACATTTTTGCACGTTTTCGTGTTTGCCCCTAAGTCGGACGGGGGGCGGGGAGCTGGGGGGACTCTTCACATTGTCCGCAGGGAAGCTAAAGGGATTTTTTGCCTCTTTTCCTGCTGACAGAAACACATGCATGCTCGCCTTAAAATAGATTTTTTTTTAATGTGCGTCGGTGTAGAGGAAAATACGGAGCAAATAATCCCGCAGATGGTGCAATCAGGGAGAAGGAGCTAAGAAGGAGCGTGACTCTTCGAGGGTCAGGACTCCCTGAGTGGCAGCTGTGACATTCTGTGGTCTCAGGACAAGCCCTGAGCTTCCCTCACTCCGCGCACGGCTATTTAGGGGCCCAGCCGGGCTCGGCCGAGGGACAGGTGGGGCCCCGGAGGCCCCTCACTGGGACACTGAGAGGCTGTGCCCCGACCGGCACCTTGGGCGGGGCACTGGTCCCCTCCCCTCGCCTGGTCCCCCCCACCTCCCAGAATTCCCGCAGACGTCCTGGCCTTCCAGAGCCACGCCAGGCGCGCCTCGGAGGAGGGACTTCAAGGAAGAATGTAGGTGAAGCCTCAAAATGTCCACGGTGAATCCGTGCCCACCAAAAGTCCTTAACTGAAGCCCCAAGCGTACCTCGCTGATAGCGGAATTTGAGGCCTTGTGACAGGTGGCAGGAGGGGACGTTTTTGGGCGGCGGGGGACCTGCCAATATCTTCCGGGCACACCCCCGAGGCAGCTGGCGAGACCCACATGTGGACATGCACGAGGTTCTTTTCTTGGGCAAATCTGCACCAGGGAGGACGGCATCGGCCGGCGGCGCTGGCTCCCAGCCCCAAGCCCTCCTCGGTTCCCCTGCCCCGAGGCCACCAAGCACCTGAGGCAGCAGCAAGGACGCAGACTTGGGCCCAGAGAGTGGTGAGGTTCGCTCAGTCCAGCTGACCCTCTTCCGCTCCAGTATGTGCCGAACAATTCCAGCTGTCCAAGGTTCTGGTTGGAAGCGGCCTGATACATGGCAGGCAGCATGTAGTCGCTGCTCAGCAAACCACAAGCATCTTCTCGTTTTATTTTTCTGCAGTACTGGGGATTGAACTCAGGGATGCGCCACTGCTGAGCTAGACCTCCAGCCCTTTGCACACTTTACTCGGAGACAGTCTCACTAAGTTGCCAAGGCTGGCCTTGCATTTGTGATCCTCCTGCCTCAGCCTCCTGAGTAGCTGCGATTCCAAGCGTGTGCCACCACACCTGACAGTAGCTATCATTTTAGGGAAAATGTGACATACTCATCAAAAACCTGACTTGGGAACTAAAAGGAAACATAGCCCAACAAAATATAATTTGTGTGTGTGTGCACGTGTGTGTTTCACACCCGAGTTATTTCCTGTGAGCAGGTGGTTAAATGAACTGGTCCCTAAGTGAGAAATTGTGTATAGTACGTACCCTACAATATTCAGAACAAAGAAATGCTCGAAGAAAACTCTGACTTGATGGCTGCTTTTATTTGCACAACTCTTACATCCAGTACTGTAATGTGTAACTGAACATAAAACTACAGTAGTGTACAGTACAGTCAGCGAAAATTACAGTCTGTGCCACGGAAGAAGCGGCTGAAGGCCGCCCTGCCGCTCATGCGCTCGTGCCCAAAATCCGAGTGCAGGTTGTAAGTCCGAATGGTCGCTAAGCAGACAGGTCGTTAAATGGAAAATCAACACACTGAGTTTTTGGTGGGGGAAACAATAGAAAAATGAGTAGATTTAAAAAGAGAAGAAAGCATTTCTCCAAATATATTTTTATCCTTCCAGTTATTGAACCAGGCAGCATTGTTACTTACCCTAAAAATTCAATTCGAAATACACATCTGACCAGGTGCGATGGTGCGCGCCTGGAGGCTGAGGCAGGCAGATCGCAAGCTTGAGCCCCGTGTGGGCAACGGGGTGACTTAGCGAGAAGCTGTCTCAAAATTTAAAAAGGGCTGGGGTGTAACTCAGTATGTAGGCCCTGGATTCAATCCCCAGTACTGGGGAAAAAAAAAAAAAAGCCCTTTAAGTAAAATAATAAAAACGAAGTGCCGCGCAGGAGACGCGCCTAATGCCCAGGTCACTTCGCCCCACCCCTGCCCTGACCACTCCGAGGACATTTTCCTTGTCCTCTCCGAGGGCAGCCGGCCCAGAGCCCGAGTCTCAGGAAGGAAGTTCCCCCGGTGGTCTGTCTTCTCTCCCCCGCGCCGCCCAAGGGAAACCCCCAACCAAGCGCCGGCTGAGGAGGGGACCTGCCCTGGGGGTGAAGACCTGCCTCTGGCGACCCGGCCCCCCTTCCAGGTCGGGCGTCTGATCTGTCCTAGCACCGTGTTTGTTTATCCGAAATGTTTCCACCCAAAATGCCTGTCTGTGCAGCCGCGTGACTGCCGGGACAGCTTCTGACAGCTGAGTGAGGCTGAAATGAAATACAAAGCAAACACATTTGCATACAGTTTACACACAGCTGCTGGCAGGAAGCCCAGAAATCCAGAGGTCGGAATCTCTTATCTCCTGTGGCCCCCGCCTCCAAGGCCCTCCCGGTTTGGTTTTGGTTTTTTGGTTTTTGAGGTTTTTTTTTTTTTTCCCCTTTTCCCAGCTCTCTGCTCCTGGAATATGTCAGAACCAGCCTGCTTCTAAAAACTTCCTTTCTGCTTTCTGGGGGGAGTCTCCTAAAAGGTCTGACACCCCAGCTGCAGGGAGCCCAGACAGACAGGCCAGGCGACCCGGGTCTGAGGAAGGAATTTCGCTCCGAGTGGTCACTTGGGGTTCCCCAATTTGATCTGCTGTGTGTCCATCACAGATCCTCAGGGACACCGCACTTTTAATACTGGCATCCTGTCACACTGGGGCTCCCTCCTTTACTCCCTGCATCCTCGGGAAACCAAACTCCACCGAATTCCACATTCCTTCACTCTGTTTTCCTAAAAGAATCATAAAGCAGCACTCAGAAAATCTGGGGACACCCAGGCATGGTGGCAAACACCTGTAATCCCAGCACTCTGGGAAGCTGAGACAGGAGGATTGCAAATTCCAGCCCAGCCCGGACAACTAAATGACACAGTGAGATCCTGCCTCATAATAAATTTATAGAAGGGCTGGGAGATAGCTCCCTGCGAAGGGTGTGAGTTCAATCCTCAATACTGCAAGAGGGAGGAGGAGGGGGAGGAATGGGGGAGGGGGGGAGAAGACACCCATTTCCGACAGCTCATTCAGCGCTGCGTTCTCAAAGTGGGGTCCCTGGCACGGCAGCCCCAGGGAGGCCCTCGCTGGGATCCGGCCCCTTTCCACAAGCTCCCGGACAGTGCGGCCGGTCCAGCGACCACACTCGGACTGGGCGGCCGTCCTCACCCTCACAGCTGCCCGGATCCAGATGCAGCCAACCTCTGAGGCCGCTCGCAGACCTGCCCGTGTCCCCGTCAGAGGTCCAAGTCTGCAGCCCGCCGGCCTGCGTCGCCTCCTGCACAGGGTCCGTCTCCCAGCAGCTTCACCTGCCTGGCAAAGACACCAGGACGGGAGCGGAGGGTCTGCCTCGGACCCCAGTGCCCGGTCAGAGGAGGAACCGGGCGGGGCGTCTGCAGGGTCGCCAGCCTGTCCGGACCTGCCTCCCCGTGGGGACAGTACCGCTGTCACACTCAGCTAGGCCCCTTCCCACCTCCAGGGCCCCCAAGAGCTGCTCCCAAAGCCCAGCCTGGGCCCGAACCTGCACCCCGGGCAACAGGTGAGGGCAGAAGATGCTCTGGGGAATCAGGGGCTTGGGGGTGCAGCTCGGGAGTGGAGTGCTTGGGTGGCAAGCACACGGCCCTGAGTCCGTCCCTGGCACAGCAAAACCAAGAAAGAAAAGAAAAAGGTGGAATAAAGAATCAAAGCCGAACCTAGTGGCGCCCTCCTGTAATCCCAGCTCCTCGGGAGGCTGAGGCAGGAGAATCATGCACTGAGGGCCAGCCTGGGCAATTTAGCTAGATCCTGTTTTAAAAAAAAAATTAGCCAGGCGTGGTGCATGCCTGTAATCCCAGCACTCAGGAAGCTGAGGCAGGAGGCTTGCCATGAGTTCCAGGCCAGCCCCGACTACAAAGTGAGATCCTCTCGAAAAAAACAGAACAAAACAAAAAGGGATGTGTCAAAGTTGGTGACACCTTGTCACACTCCCGAGCTTTGCCCTGGTCATTCCCTGGACCCAGAACACCAGTTCGGCTCCCTCTCTTGGTGACTCCGCGTGACAGCCAGCGTCTCCTCACCAGACCCGCCTTGGACGGGGGCCTCACACGCGCGGAAGGCTCCCACGGGGTCCACTCACGACAGAGCCGCCGGAGATGACTGCTAGCCCTTTGGGACAGATCGGGAAGCGGAGACGAGGAGAGGGGAGGTGGCCTGCCGAAGTGACGTCACTTACAAGCGGCAGAGCGGAGGTTTGAAGCCTTGTCAGTTGAAGTCTTACAGCCCTCAAAGCCTCACCACGAGCTTTCTGCCCTCCGAGAGGTCTTCTGTGGTCACTTTCACACTCACAGTCCTCCTGCAAGTCCTGGGAACACCCTGCCTGGCACCCCTGTGCAAGCAGCTGCTGTACACTCTGACCTCACACCCCAGGGCCTTTGCACCTCCTGCCCGCTCCACTCAAGATGTCTTCCACAGTAAGTCCAGGGCCTCCACCTCTCCGGGTCCCTGCCCTAGTAAATGACCACCAGTATACTGGCTCAGAGCAACACACTTGTGTTCTCTTACAATTTTAGAGGTAATAAATGTAAAATGGTTTGACGAGCTGGGCGTGGGAGTGCACATCTATAATCCTAGCTACTCAGAAGGCTGAGACAGGAGGATCATGATTTTGAGGTAAGTCTGGGTGACTTAGCGAGACCCTGTCTCAAAATAATTTTTTCTGAAACCTGGGCATGTTGCTCGGTGGCAGAGTTCTTGCCCAGCATCCACAAGCCTGGGTTTATGCCCTCGGACCGTGGATGGATGGACAGATGGATGGATAGACAGAGATGACAGATAGATACAACAGATGATAGATATGATGGATGGTGGAAGACAGATGATTGACAGATAGATAGACAGACAGACAGACAGATCGATAGATGGTCCCAGCCACGTTTCTTGGGGACAGTCGGTTTCTTTGCCTCTTCTGGCCTCAGGTGTGGCAGGCACCACTTCGGCCTCATCTTCCATTGTCGCAGCTCCTTCTTGATGGCCCTCTTCCTGCCTCGGCCCACTGGGATAATCCAGGACAGTCTCCTGACATCTTCGCTGCTCGCACATGAGCCATCCCTTTGCATGATGAGCAGCGAGCTCCTGGGTTTGGGGTGCGGGAAGCGGCTCCTCCTCGGCTCTTTTTCTCTCTGTCACTCTGGCTTCCCTCCCTGAGCCCGGCCACCACCAGGGCCCTCCTGCCGCCCCGAGTCCTGCTCCCTCACATGGCCAGAACCCTTAAGGCAGGGACCTCGCTCAGACAACACAGCACTCAGGAAGGCTGAATAGAGATAAGGAGTATTCGATACCATCCAAGATTGGAAGGGTGGTGACCTAATGTGAAGTGAATCTGGCTGGCCCTTGAGCCCCAGGGGACACAAAGAGAAGCCAGGGGGTCACAGGGGGACACAGAAGGAAGCCAGCGGGTCACAGGGGGACACAGAAGGAAGCCAGGGGGACACAGAGGGAAGCCAGGGGGTCACAGGGGGACACAGAGGACACAGAGGGACACAGAAGGAAGCAAGGGGACACGGAGGACCCAGAGGGAAGCCAGGGGGTCACAGGGGACCCAGAGGGAAGCCAGGGGGTCACAGAGGGACACAGAAGGAAGCAAGGGGTCACAGGGGACCCAGAGGGAAGTCAGGGGGTCACAGGGGACCCAGAGGGAAGTCAGGGGGTCGCAGGGGGACACAGGGGGACACAAAAGGGAGCCAGGGCTCCGTAGCACTGAATGCCACCCTGAAAAGGGACAATCAGAGGACAGTGGGATGCTGGTGCCGCCGCGGCTACCCTGAGTGAGCTCGCCTGGCCCGCGCTGCTCTGACCTGGCACCAAGTTCCCGTTCGGCCGCGCGACTTAGCCGGAAAGCAGGTTTCCGCTTGTTTCTCCACGCGTGGTCTGGACCACGGGCCTGCAGGGTCCCCGCCACCATCCAGCCCAGAGCTGGCGCCTGAAAACGGTATAGGAAAAATGAAGGTGAGAAAGAAGGAACTTGGATCTATTTTGTCTCTGGACAAAATGCGCCCGTGGCTGCCACTTTCCTGAGTGTTTCTTGCTCTGGCTACATGTGCGGGCTTGGGCCCTTGGCTTAACTTTTCTGGGACGCGGCTTCTTTAGCCAGGGCAGGAGGATAGTGACAATGTCTTCCCCCATTTTGCCTCTAATATAAGCGAAGACCACAGACCAGGTAGCTGGGAAAGATCAGAAATTTATTCCTTGCCAAGCATGGTGGCATAGTCCTGTAATCCCAGCACTTGGGAGGCTGAGACAGGAGAGTCACCACAAGGCCCGGGCAGCTTGGGCTGCATAGTGAATTCAATCAGGCATGACCACATAGCGAGACCTGCCTCAAAAACCAAAAAAC
The DNA here is from genome assembly GCA_004026905.1 of Hystrix cristata. Taxonomy (NCBI): domain Eukaryota; kingdom Metazoa; phylum Chordata; class Mammalia; order Rodentia; family Hystricidae; genus Hystrix; species Hystrix cristata. The sequence continues at coordinate 44,328 of PVJO010001587.1, forward strand.
AAATTAATTAATTTAATTAAATAAATAAAAATATTAAAAAAAAACCAAAAAAACTAGTTTTCTCCAGCCGGTCCCCCAGTCACCCTCTCTGCACCCGAGACCCAGGCTCCAAGGCACACAGGCACCGAGTCGGCCACCCTCCCCCTAGTGACCTTGACCAGCGCCCTGTCTGCAGAGGTGAGCGGGTGAGCGGAAGCTGGGGGAAGGCGGGGCCGCGGGGTCGGGCCCCTGATAGCTGAGATCAAAGCTGCCGGTCGGCGGCAGCAGCTGAGTGACCGCCGAGACAGCAACTCAGGCAGCTTTATCTGGCGCTGGCCGCGGGGTGGGACACACCACTGTCCCCAGAAACTATTTCTGGACGGGCAGGAGGGAGCACTGTGGCGGGCAATGGTGGTCGCAGCTGCTCTCCCTCTTTGCTTTCTTATGCTGCATTTTCACACTTCTGTGCACGCACACACACACACACACAGAGTGGGTCTTGTCTTCTCTGTGACATTTCTGTTCGCACTATCAGCCACCCTTTATCAGGCTCAACACACAAAAGATGACAACTAGCACGGCGTGGTAGCGCACACCCATAGTCCCAGCATTCAGGAGGCTGAGGCAGGAGGATTGCTCTGAGTTCCAGGCCAGCCTGGGCCACATAATAAGACCCTGTCTCAAAGGAAAACAAGAAAAAAGAAAACCAGCTGTCTCTTCCTCTTCTGCTCTTTTCCATTCTTATCTTCACAGGCACAGTTTCTTCCCTCTTCCCTCATATGCACATGCACACTCACCCACACACACACACACACACACACACACACACGCGCGCGCGCATCCGGTTGCAATCTCCAAACGCTCTTTTAAAGAATCCCAAGACAGCTGCCAATTAAAACAATGAAACGTCCCGCCTTCCTTTCAGTTCTCAGAAGCTCTGGGACCATTTCCACCACCTGATGCCTGGTTGTGTTTTTTCCTATAAGATGTTGACCTCTTCTTTCGCAGCTGGATGGGCAGGCTCAGCTCTTCTCCAGCTGGGCCCCCTCTGTCAGCTGGGCAGCACACAGCTGGCCAGCTTCAAACACACCCGGGGCGGCCCAGTTACCCGGCACTTCAGAGAACGAAAGAGGAAGCCGGGTGCGGTGGCCCACGCCTGTGGTCCCAGCACTCTGGGAGGCTGAAGCAGGAGGATCACTGCAAGTTCAAGGTCAGTCTGAACTGCATAGCAAGGCCTCTGTCTTGAAAAATATAAATAAGTAAAAAAAGTAAAAATAAAAAGAACTAGGGCTGTAGCTCAGTGTGAAGGCCTTGAGTGCAATCATCAGTACAAAAAATAAAAGGGGAAAAAAGAAAAGGAAAAGAGAAAAAAGAATGAAGGTCCAGCCTCCTAGAATATTATTTGAGAGACAAAATTTTACCTTTTCTCGATAGTCTCTTCCTGTGTTCCAGATGTACTGGGAGGGCGGAAAGACAGAGAAGGAGAGGGAGAGATGTAAGACAGCTGGATTCTTGGAGGAATACAGACCCTTCCACAGAGGCTGGCACGGACCCTGTGTGGTCCTCTCTTACACTTTAAATGAAACCTGATACAATATAAATAGCACGTTAATAATTGTTACACCATGTTGTTCAGAGAATAAGGACAAAGAAAATAGTCTGCTGTTCAGTACACCTGCAACTTCTCGTTGTTTTGGTTTGGTTTTGGTTTTGGAGACAGGATCTCACTGTGTAGTCTACGCTGACCTTGAACTCGCCATATAGCCCAGGCTGGCCTCAAACTCTTGTCAATCCTCCTGTCTCAGCCTCCCGAGTGCTGGGATTACAGGCGTGCAGCACCACACCTGCCTTCAAATGCAATGTTTTTTGAGACTTTGTTTCCATCACGGCTGCGGTGGGAAAAGCCAGCTGCATCAGCTACCCCAAGCCGCGCACCTGTAGACTTGGAGAGTCACCCGGACATCAGGGCTGACAGGCCCAAGGAGCAGAAGATGAGAGTGAGGCGGCCACTTGCCAGAGGCAACAGGAAGGAAGGAGCACTTATCGCCCGCCTCCTGCTGTGTGCGCCCCCCAAGTGCACTGGAAATGTCTGTAGGAGGCTGCAGGTCCCTCACGGTGTCTGGCACATAATACTCAATCTCGGCCTCAGGAGGCTGAGGCAGGAGGATGCCAAGTGCAAGACCAGACTGGACTACATAGCAAGACTCTACCACTGGGGGAAAAAAATAAGTAAAACTCAATACAATTGTCAATATTTTTCTCTCTTTGGACCACTATTATGACACTCAGAGATGAATATCCCTGTTTTGTAAATAAGAAAAATGAGCTGGTTTTGATGGTGACATCCACTGTAACACCACCCATGCTGGGCGTGGTGGCACAGGCCTAGAATCCCGGCACTTGGAGGCTGAGGCAGGAGGATCATTGTGAGTTCCAGGCCAGCCAAGGCCACAGAGCAAGACCTTGTCTCAAAAAACAAAAGAGAGAGAGAGAGAGAGAGAGAGAGAGAGAGAGAGAGAACAAATATCAGAACAGTTTTGTAAACATCAGAAAGATTACAACCATAAGACATCCGTCCCTCGTCCCTCGGAAGGGAGTGAGTACAACAGGTGCTGTGACTTTGAAAAAAAATTAGTTCTTATAAATAACCTAATTCCCCTCTTCCAGAGGCTGGTCCTATCTTCCCTCTACCTGGTTTCCTCCCCTTGTGTCAGTTTTGCGTCTTCCTTGCATAGAGTAAATAAACACAGTCATACAGGCAGAGTCCAGGCCAAATAGCAGCGCTTATAAAAAAAGAGCTGGGCTGGGGATTTAGCTCAGTGGTTAGAGTGCTCGCCTCGCAAGCACAAGGCCCTGAGTTCGATCCCCAGCTCAAAAAAAAAAAAAAAAAAAAAAAAAAAAAAGAGCTGGGCAAAGACCTGTGTGGCTCAACTATATTTAACAGTGAGCAGGCGTTACTCAAGGAAGAGGATGTGAGCCAGGCATGGCGACGCATTCCTGAATTCCAAGCTATTCAGGAGGCTGAGGCAGGAGAATCGCCATGAGTTCAAGGCTGCCCTGGACTCCATAATGTGACCCTCTCTAAAAAAAAAGAAAAGAAAAGAAGGGGAAAAAGGAAGATAGGGAGGAAAGAAGGAAGGACAGAGACTATGAAAGGTAAACAACTATATGCAAAGGAAGCAAGGGGTGAACTCCTGCTGTCCCCTTGGCCTAACTTGTCCCAGCACTATTATCCCCGTCACCGTCCTCAGGAACTGGCCGGCTCCCAAATCAGACCGGCCATCACCTGCCCGGGGCAGGCTCAACCTTCAGACCTCAAGGTCCACTTCCGGCGGCATCCCTCTGAAGGGGCAAGCCGAGCCGCGACTGAGCCCGAAGCCGGAGAGGCTGCTGCTGACAGGCCTTTCTCCGAGCCCCACCCGGCCCTCCAGCCTGGTCCGCAAGCTGCTCGGCCTGGTTAGCAGTCAATCGATTGCGATCGGCTTTCCCGACGGAATTCCCCGAGGAATCGCCGAATTGCGTCACTCGACCCCTTGCAGGGACCCAGCGGATAGAGCCCGCTCTCAAGGTGCCTCTTTGCAAATGTGGGACCAAAGGACTCGGCTGAATGGGGAAGAAAGCAAAGCAATCGTGTTCTCCTTAGGACAGGTCGGGTTATCTCCAGGGAAGGCGGTTTCCTAGATTCTGCCAAGAGATCTGGGATAATGTGAATCCCGAGTTTAATGCAGGGTCAAAACAATGCTACAGACCGAGTGATCTCTTCCTTCCATAATTGCCACCTCCGCCTAGCCTAGCTGGTTTACTGCTTCTGCATTTCGGCCCAAGAATATATTCTCAACCCTGCGGCCAAGGGACTATTTTAAAATGTAAAGCAGGGCGAGGGGCATAGTTCGGTGGTAAAGCACTTCCCCAGTATGTGCAGGGTCCTGCAAAATATTAAAGAAATGCCAAAAAAAAAAAAAAAGAAATAGCTGGGCATGGTGGTGCATTCCTGTAACCTTGGCACTCTGGGAAGCTGAGGCAGGAGGATTGCAAGTTGGAATCCTGCCTGGGCAATTTAGAGAGACCCTGTCTTGAAATAAAAAATAAAGTAAAAAAAAAAAAAGAAAGAAAGAGTATCAAAGTATAAGCAATTTAAACAGCAAAATAAAAGACAAGTAATATACAAAAAAAAGAAATAAAAAACTCTCATGTCCACTGACAAGAAGAAAGATTAAACCAACTGTGGTACATCCATACAAAGAACTACTACTCTATGATTTAAAAAAAGAGGAAGAGGAAGAAGAAGAGGAGGAAGAAGAAACTATTGATATAAATTTTTCCCCTCCTCTAGTTTTTTTAAGACAGGGTCACACTGTGTAGCCCAAGCGGGCCCTGAACTCATGGCCATCCTTCTGCCTCAGCCTCCCGGGTGCTGGAAATTACAAGTTTCAGCACAGATGAATCTCAACTACTTTATGGTAAAAGGAGCCTTGCACAAAACCGTCCGCCGTGTGAGTGCATTTCTCTAAAGTTGGAACCAGCAAGAGGAATACTGTGGCAAAGGCCAGAGGGGGCGGGTCTGGGGCCGGAGGAGCGGTGGACGCAGCCTGTCTGGACCGGGATTCTCACACGCATCGGCGTTTGGACCCTGACACACTGAGGACTCGTGCGTTGCACGGTGCGTGTGTTCCGCACAAAGCAGACCCTGGACGCTGGTCGGCGGCGTGCAAGCTGCAGCGCTTGGGGACAGATCACTGATCCCGGAGCCCCCCGGCCCTGCTGGAGCGAGGGGTGCCCGGGATACTGCAGACAACAGAAGGCTGAGCGCGGCGTGCCGTGTGGGCACACGGGTGTTCACCAGATTTTTTTTCCGGTACTGGGGATGCATCTCAGGTACCCGTGTGTACCAGGCACACTCTCTACCACCGAGTCCCAGCCTGGCCCTTGGAAAATTCATTTGATTCTTTACTTATTTTTGAGACAGGATCTTATTTATTTTTGCCTGGGCTGGCTTCAAACTTGTGATCTTCCCACCTAAACTTCCTGAGGTCTGGGGTTCCAGGTATGCACCTCTGCGCCCAGCTCAATTTTTTTATTTGCTTGAAGTTTATTATAATAAAATCTGTGTGGGGGAAGGGAGCCAAGAGATGGAGGGAGGGGAGACAAGGGCTATAGAGAAAATTAAGCTGTTATGCGTGCGTTCCAACTCCCCACAAGGAATGTGATCACTGTGTACTGCAGACATACACTGATAAAATTATAATAAAAAATAAAACCACGAGGAGGCAAGTAGTTAGACAGATATATCGCTCCTCTTGAAAAGTAACTTCTTTTATTCAGACCAAAAAAAAAAAAAATAGCCAAAGTTTTTGGGCCAACACACAATTCTGCAGGATCTGGCCCCTCCTCATCCTCCCAAACTCTGGCCTCGCCCCCTATGTGTCCTCCACTAAGGTGAGGCTGTACTTTTGGTCACAGCCACCTGCCTGGTCTTCTCCAAACATACTTGACACACTCTGGCCCCAGGCCCTTTGCACGTGCTGTCCCTCTGCCTAGACCACCGTCTACCCTGATCTTCAAGGGCCAGATGATTCACTGACAGCTTCAAAGTCACCTTCCCTCCTTGCCAGTTGTGGTAGAGCATGCCTGTGATCCCAGCACCCTGGGAGGCTGATGCAGGAGGATCACTGCAAGTTCGAGTCCAGATTGGGCAGTTGAGTGACTGCCAACCTCAAACTGTGCACATGGTAAACGCTGGGCACTGGGCTAAGCCTTTGCTTCCATTATCTCATGGAATCCTCCCAACAATCACATTGCTGCTTTTACAACTGAGAAAGATTTAGAAAAATTCCACAATTTAGATTTATCCAAAAACAAGTGTCACTGTGGGAGAGTCCAACCCAGTTCCTTTAACTTCGAATTCCAGGAGCTTCCGCCTTGCCCCAGGGCAGGGCGATCTGGAAGGACGCGGAGGCGTCTGCGTCCTTCTGTCCCCTGACTGCAGGTGTAAAGACCCAGACCAGGAGCCTCAGCTAGGTCAGATTGTCAGTCATCAAATTCCAAGGACACTTTGTTATCTAGGGGCTGGCAGGCATTCCGGGGCTTCCAAGGTGACCCTGAAAACAGAGCCTTTCAGCTGCAAAGATAATTTAAACACATTGGACATCTTTCTCGGGTCTGTACCCTGACACACAGGCTCTCTTGACCTTAAACTAAAAGCATCTTTCTTTCTTTCTTTCTTTCTTTCTTTCTTTCTTTCTTTCTTTCTTTCTTTCTTTCTTTCTTTCTTTCTTTCTTTCTTTCTTTTTCTTTCTTTCTTTCTTTCTTTCTTTCTTTCTTTCTTTCTTTCTTTCTTTCTGTATTGAAAATTGAACCCCAGGGCCTTCACACTGAGCTATACACCCATCACTCTTTCATTTTTGTGTTTTGAGACAGCGTCTCACTAAGTCACTAAGTTGCCCAGACTGGGGTTAAACTTGGGATCCTCCTGCCTCAGCCTCCCAGAATGCTGGAATTACAAGTGTGTGGCACCATCCCAGTTTAAGAGCACTTTTTTCAGTGAGCATATCACTCCTCTCATCTGAGAATAGAAATGTCCAGTGTGGGATCTTCATAGAAGTACCCCCAGGGGCTGGGGATTTAGCTCAGTGGTTAAAGTGCTTGCCTTGCAAGCACAAGGACCCGAGTTCGATCCCCAGCACCAAGAAAAAAAAAAAAAGAAGTACCCCCAAATCTTAGTTTTCTCTGTGAGTAACTGGTCCATCTCTACTACCTTCAAGGCATGAAAATCTGTCAACAGCGTTTGTAAACACTCATAGACGATCAGTCCGTGAGTGGACATTCGAGACTCCAACGTGTGCCACGTGTGTGCTGAGCACCCGCTGCATGCCAGGCGTCACATGAGCCCTCTGTGGACAGGATGCCGTGTCTCCGCCCTGGCACAGCTGTGTGACCCTGGCGGAGGCGCTAGAACCTCAGCCGGGCCACCTGCCAAGTGGCGACGATCACGCATTTTAGAAAATATTGGTCTCCGAGAAACACAAAGACAGCATGTGTCCAGAGTCTAACACCATGGCCGGGACCCAGTGGGCCAGGAGAAAAGACGCCGAAGCTTTCTGGCCTGCTTCCCCTCCCCCACATCTTAGCTCTTTTTTTTTTTTTTAATTTTGCGACAGGGTCTCACTAAACCGCTAAATTGCCCAAATTGGGCTCAAACTTGGGATCCTCCTGCCTCAGCCTCCCAATTGCTAGGATTATAGGCTGTGCCACCACGCCCAGCATCCACTTTTTTGTTATGTTAGAACTACCTTTTATCACTTTAGGCCAGAAAATACAGTGGCATCCTCAGGCCAGTGACCACCGTGCTGGTGGAAGGGACAGGCCTCCTGGCTGCCTCTGGGGCCCTGCAGGTCAGGAACCCGCTCCTCGCTTCCTCCCCACTCCCGGCTGTGTACAGGGGGCGCAGGAGGAGCTGGGCATGGAAGCGTTCTTTCTTTTTTTTTTCCCTGCGCTGTGTTTATCCACCCAAGAAAGTATTTTAAGTGCTTTGTTTCCATTATGCTATTCTGAGCCCGTGACTCGGTAGGTGATTAAAGATTGCTTTTGGCAGAAGAAGAGAAGACGCTGTTGGTTACTCCCCAGACGGGAGCCTTTCCCAGCGGCCCACAAAGGGCGCCACAAACATGACACGCAGGACGCGCAGGCTGTGCGGGGCCCTGGGCGGCAGCAGCAGCGAGCCCTGCGGCTCGGCCGGAGTCCGAGAACTGGCCTCGCCCCCTATGTGTCCTCCACTAAGGTGAGGCTGTACTTTTGGTCACAGCCACCTCCCGGACAGGGCTCTTCCTGGGCCCTCCGTCTTCCTCCTCCGCGTTTGTGAGTCTGGACGCCTCGGGACTTCTGTGCCAGTGTTTGGATACCGTCACAGACGGCGCAGACGCCTTCTCTACCTTCGTGGAGAGGGAGTCCAGTGTGGTACACAGACACCAACTAGAGATGGCACACACCCAAACTCTCAGCACTCTGGGAGGCTGAGGCAGGAGGATCACAAGTTCTAGCCCGGCTTGACCTTGTTTCAGAATTTTAAAAAAAAATTTTAAGGACTGAGGCTCCAATTTGGGATCCTCCTGCCTCAGCCTCCCAGAGTGCTACTCATTGCAAAGGCCCTGGATTCAATTCCTCGTGTGTCAGGAAGAAAAGAAAAACAGAAGGAAAAGGAAGGAGAAGGGAGGGAGGGAAACCTCACAACTGTGTTTCAAAAGATGATACATTTCCCCCCAGAGAAATGGGGAGTACAGGACAAGGCTGCTTCTCATCGAGCTCCTCAGATATGCAAAGCAGGAAGATAAGCGGGGCAGGAAGAGGCCTCCAGACTGGAGTTGGACGGGAGCTGGCCATTCGAAGGAAGAGGGTGGGGCCGCGGGAGCTGCTGCAGCAGCGGCCAGGTCGGGGCTGGAGCCCGGGTGTGGACACAGGGGCCGGGAAGGAGGGTGTGGACGGAGGAAGCCGGCTGTGGAGCCGGGAGCCGGCCTGGTTTCTTATCTTTACTGCCGCCGGCCCACCGATGCTTAACGGCTCACACCGACATCTCTTTATCTGGCCAGCGGGCATCTTTAGTCTCCTCCTGGAGCCTGAAGTGGCAGCTTCCTGCTTCCTTCCCAGTTCACTTTGAAGAGTTTCGCTGGCCTTGTTTCACTTAGCAATTTTTTTTTTTCCTGGCATTGGAGATCAAACTCAAGGCCCCCCGTGTGTGACGAAAGTGCTCCGCCACTGAGCTGTACCTCCAACCCCTGCAGAGAATCTTTTTTTCGGTGTTGTTTGTTTGGTTTTATGAGACAGGGTCGTGCTGTGTAGCCCGGGCTGGCCTCAAACTCATGGAGATCCTCCTGCCTCAGCCTCCCGAGTGCTGGGATTAGAGGCACACACCACCACATCCTGCTTTTGCATAGCACCTTGGAGGAGACTGAAATGGCCTGCTGGCTGTCTGAGTGATGCACGCGCGCGTGCACACACACACACACCCGGCCAAGCCTGCACCTCGCTCCCAGTACGCAGGGCTGTTATAATCCCTCACCGGCTACCCCTCAGGATAGATAGAGTTTCTTTGAAGCGGCCAGCTGGTCCTGCCCCAGGATCTGGGGACATCACCCTGGCCCACCTCCCAGACTCCTGTGACAAGCCCATGAGATTAAAGCCAAAGGGTGTGTGAGGCTGCAAGCCGGGAACTCCTGCTCCCCTCCTGCCCTGCTCCCGGCCTCGTGGTGTGCATTCCCCGGAGCTCCTCCTGTAAGGCCAGCCCCCACCCCAGACTCACTGTGACGCCTGCGTGTCCAGGACTGTCCAGAGCAAGGAGGCGGGCTGGGTTGCCGCTGGGGGCCAGGCGGGCACCCCAGAAACCACCCCTCTCCCCAACGCAGAGGCAAGGCTGGGCTCTCTTTTCTTCCTCGGGTAGTGGAGATTGACCCCAGGGCCTTCACCCTGAGCTGCAGCCCCAGCCCTTTCATTATTTTTTTATGTTGGGACAGGGTCTCACTAAACTGCCCAGACCGGGCTCGAACTTGCAATCCTCCTGCCTCAGCCTCCCAGCTTGCTGGGATTCCAGGCCTCTCCCAGCACACTCAGCTTGCTTGGTCCTCTCCCTTTCCCAGCCTCCCCATCCTGTAAGAGAGAGCCAGGGGGCCAAGTTCTTACAGAGATTAATGCAGGGATAACCCTACATACTGAGGCCTTGTCTCGAAAAGAAAAAAACAAAACAACCCTACAGAATGGCTGTTGGTATCATTATCCCCATTTCACAGATGAGAAAACAGGCTCAGAGAGAAAAGCATCTTCACTCAAGGTCCCGGATGAAAAAGGGGGTGGCCAGATCTGCAGGGTCCTCTCCCCCTCCACTGCCAGGCCTCAGTTTCCCCAGAGGGAACGGGACTGCGTTCAGCTCGAGTCCGATCCCCGCATTCCAACACGAAAGTGATCCCCTGTGCCTGGCAGTATACCACCCTCATTCTTAGGATGCTTCCTTCTCTAAAGGAAAATGAAGGACAGTGTGGGAGAGCTGTCTCCTGCCTCGCAGAAGTGGCCGAGTCTCTGAGGCTGGAATCTGGTCATGCCCTTCACGAACTTGGCCCCACCTTGACCCCGGGCTTTGAGAAGAGATAGAACTCTGTCTTTCTGTTTGTTTTTACATCAGCACGATTTTATCATTATCAAAATTCTCCTTTGAACAACCAGCCAGATTCATTGCCCGGAGTTCTTTCCAGAAAGAATATGTAATTGAGTGAAGAGTCTCCAGCTCAACATCATATAATTCTGGCAGTGAAAAGTTATTTCCATAATTTATTTGTTTGGCTGGGAGGCTGAGGCAGGAGGATTTCCCAGGCTACATAGTGAGTTCAAAGCCAGCCTGAACTACACAGCAAGATTCTGCCTCTAAACAACAACAAAAGAAGCCAGGCATAAAAATGTTCATGGGGTTGGGGATTTAGCTCAGTGGCAGAGTGCTGGCCTACCAAGTGCAAGGCCCTGAGTTTGATCCCCGGCACCCCTCCAAAACATGTTCACATTGGGTGATTCCATTTATATAAACTCTAAAAATGATCATGATCATCTAAAACGACATAAAACAGGCCCATAGTTCATTAGTGAGACAGGCAGGTGGACGGGAAAGGCAGGAAGGGGCTTGGGGCATGAAGAATGTCAGGCTGGGGGTAGCTCGGGGCAGAGGGTACACTTGGCATGCGCAAGGACCCAGGTTCGATCCCCAGCACCGAATAAGACTAAGAATAAAGATAATAACAGCGCTCTGTAGCCTCACTATGCTGGTGGTTACCTGGAAAAAAACATTTATCAAAACTCTTTGGATTGTGCACTTGAAATGAATGTGTTTTACTGTGCAAATTACAGCTCAATAAGTAGACCTCAAACCAGGCATGGTGGTATGCTCCTGTAATCCCAGCACTCAGGAGGCTGAGGCGGGAGGATCTCTGCAAGGTCAAGTCTAGCCTCCGGGCTACGTAGCAAGACCCTGTCTCAAAAAAAAAAAAAAAAAAAAAAAGTAGACTTCAAGCAAAAAGAACAAAGACCATGGAGGCGAAAAGTGATTCCAGAGCTGGGCACAGTGATGTGCACCTGTAATTCAAGCTACTTGGGAGGCTGAGGCAGGAGGATTCCAAGTTCCAGCCCAACCTGGGCAATTTATCCAGGCCCTAAAATAAAATTTCAAAAGGGCTGGGGGTGCAGCACAAAGGTACAGCACTTGCCTAGCGTGCATGAGGCCCTGGGGTCCATCCTCAGTACCAAAAAGACAGAACAGGACAAAAAAATAATGCAGAGAAGGCATTTGAGAAGAGGAAGAGGTAGCAGGTGCCCATGTTCACTGCGGTGGGTCTGTGTGCTTCTGCTGCTTTCCCACCATCTCCCCGCGCCCAGAGCAGGCTGCGATCTGCACACGCAGCCCAGCCTGAACGGCACTCTGCAGCCTTCTTCCCGTTGAGTCAGCCAAAGGCATCCTGAGAACAAACACTCTACTTCCAGTCGGGCATCTCTGAGCACTGAGCGCACCCTCCAGCCCCACCAGCCCGGCTGCAGGACTCTGCCCTGGTCCCCAGCCCCTCCCCCCCTTTCCAAGCTGCTCCTAGAACTCAGCTCAACGCACTGACGATCAATCGCTGCTTCCACCTCAATCTGCAGGTCTCTATTGCTCTTTTTTGTTTTGTTTTGTTTTGTTTTGAAACAAGGTCTCACTATGTAGCCCAGGCTGGCTTTGAATTTACAGCAATCCTCCTGCCTCAGCCTCCTGAGTGCCGGGATTACAGGCAAAGTCAAGGCTGGCCTAAGAGTTTGAGTGCCACTGTGCCCGGCTATTTCTCTCTTGCCCAAGGACAGTAGCCATTGTGGCAGAGCCCACACAGACGCAACATGACCTCTTCCTAACTTGATCCCATCTACAAAGACCGTTTCCCAACAGGGTCGCCCTGGCAGGTCCACGTGTTCCAACGTCCACAGATCCTTCCAGGAACACGATTCAGCCCAGCACAGGGACATTCTTTTCCTCTGACATCAAATTATTTTACTGGAAGGAGGCTAGCCAGCTGGAGAAGAGGGAGAGGGCCAAGACTGCTGGCCTCATCCCAGCACTCAGGAGGCAGAGGCAGGAGGCTCACCATGACTTCGAGGCCAGCCTGGGCTACATAGCGAGACCCTGTCTCAAAAAAAACAAAAAACATGCTTAAGATGCTTCCTCCTGCAGGCAGCCCTCTTGCTTGCACCTCTGTTGTGAACCAGGCCCCTGCTAAGCACCCCGAGGACACTTGCTGTCACCACGGCACTGAGATGGTGCCCTTCTGTCTGCTGGCCCACGGGGTGTTCCTGGAGGCACGTGGTGTCTTTACCAACCAGCAGGCCCCCAAGAGGCTGGGCCCAGAGGGCTGGGCTGCCTCTACTTCTCCTCCCACACCCATGGCAGACATCACTAATGGACCCCACATCTCATTGATTCCAGCAGGGCACAGGGCTGCAGCCAGACTCTACCAATCCATCCAAACTGGCCCCTGACTTGCGGTTGTCTGGCATCCTTGCTCTCAAGGAAGATGAAGTGGCGGGCTCCCTCCTCTGCTGGTTCGTGGCTCTTTCCCTGCCCATCTGGGCATCTGGAGCCCCAACCCTCATGCTGTGTGGTCAGCTGCCCTTCGGGACATCTGGAAAACAAAAGCTCTTTTGCTGTTCATCTGTTTCTTTGTTTGCTGGGTACTGGGGATTGAACCCAAGGTCTTCCCATCGTGCTACGTCCTCAGCCCTTCTCATTTTTCATTTTGAGACAGAATCTCACTACGTTGCCTAGACTGGGCTTGAAATTGCAGTCCTCCTGCCTCAGCCTCCCAGAGGGCTGGGATTACAGAAACATTCTGGTGAAACTGGCCAGGTGACTTGGTAACTCTCGGCTCGGAGGGCTCAGAGGGCCAGAGCCCCTTCCTGGGATGGCCCGGGGGACTTTCTTTACTGATCTTCGTGTTTCTCAGGGGCAACTCTGGGTCTCTGTCTCTTTCCTGGGATCCAGCCAGTCACCGCCTGAGTCTCACACCGTACGCCGCCATGCTGCCCACCTCCAGCCCGCCGTGCTGAGGTGTGTAAGATACAGCCTGCTTTTCCCTTTAGCATAAACAAATATTTTAGTTTGCCATCATTTTAGGTTGACAGACATCTTAGATTTATTGTTGCTCTTGCCCTTAGCTAAACTTTTTGCAGTGTTTTTTTGGTTGTTGTTTGATTTGTTTTTTTAAAACAGGGTCTCACAGTGTAGTTTGGGCTGGACTTGAACTCACTGTGTATCCCAGGCTGGCCTCGAACTCAGAGCAATCAGGGTTGGGGATGTAGCTCAGTGGTAGAGCGCTTACCTAGCAAGCACAAAGCCCTGAGTTTGATCCCCAGCACCCTCCTCAAAAAAAGATTCACAGAAACCCTCCTGCCTCAGCCTCCCATGCCAGGATCACAGGTGTGTGCTGCCATACCCAAGTCATCTTTAGCTAAACTTCCACGTTTCTGCAGACTTCACCCGCTTGGTACCCCTTGCACCTCACCGTCTGCCTGTGTGAGAAGCCTAGTCCCTAGATCTCTCTTTCTTCTGGCGCTCACCCCCTCTCACCGGGAAGTGGGTTTGCTTGCCGGTCGCTCTGCTGCTCTGACTCACCCCTCTGGCCCGGTGTCAAATATTACGGTTTGGGGGGAACAGTCACCCGATTACATCTAATATCGTAAGCACTGTTCTCCGCCACATTCCTGTTTCCTCTTTTGGTTTTCAAGTCTAGTTTACATCACCAAAGTGGCCAGTGGCACTTCCTGGAAAACTTGGCAATGTGTTTTACTGTATTTCTTTTTTTTTAAATAGTTCAGCTTTTTTTTTCCCTAGCCCCTCACTCCAAACTTCGTTTGTTCTTTTATGACTAAGGAAATTTATCTCCTGCTCGCTTTAGAAGTTTATGAGCTGCTGTTGTTCCTTTGAATTCCGGGCCAAGGTCAGTAGGCCTTGGGCGGTGGTGACATCATAGCCCGTCGCCATAGTTACCATGGTGACATCATCAGGGAAACGTGAGTGCTGCAAAGGGGGAAGGGGGTGGGGGGAGGGCCTCGAAACCTGCTCTCTGTTTCATCCGGCCTGTGCTGTTGCTTTTGGAAACATTTGGGGAATTGCGAGATGTTAAAGGGGAAAAGATTTATTACTCCCTCTAAAACGCCATCGACCCCTGAAGTCAGGCCACAATCAAAAGGCGGCAGACTGCGAAGCGAGGAAAGGCTGGAGATGCGAACGCGTTCCTGGAGACCAGAACCCTGGACTTGTGAGGAGGCCACCAGCAAGTCACAAAGAAACGCGTGTGCACACACACACACACACACACTCGCACACTCACACAGCCAGCTTCCCCCGCTGGGGCGCGTTTCACGAGGTGCCCCTGGTCTTTAATCTGTCTCTCCCTGGGCATAAAAGCAAAAGTCAAAGAAAGGAATTACAAACCAGGAACACTTGGTTCAAAAGGCTTTTTATTAAAAGAAGGAAAAGCAAACGAACATTCGGCAGACAGTTTTTATGCCATTAGACAGCATCTTGAAAAATGTTCATCTTTTTTTTTTCTTTCTTTCTTTTTTCCCCCCCTCAGGGTCAAGGGAAGGGGGAAAAATGCATTTTTATTGTGACCATGTGTCAAGGGGACTCCATCCTGTAAACGCGGTACCCACAATAAGTATATTTGTGCAGTAATTAATGTGAGATCAGAGACGTCAGTTTGGCCGAGAGGCCGCTGCCAGTCTGGGGTCTATTATTTGGGTCAAGAATCTACTTTTCCAATGTGGTTTGCGTCGCGCGCTGTAATTAAGCGTTTGTCATCTAACAGTTACCCGGAGTGAATGACTCCCAGGCCGGATTATACCTAAAACACAGTTTCCAAATGTTTCTGCTTGGCAGATCTTTTAAAGAAACTCTATGCGGAAGGAATGTCAAGACATCTGTAATTAGATCTCGGGGAAAGGGTAGAGAACTGCTCGGGACAGTTTTTATTTTGTCTCTCGCAGAGTCCCCATGTAATTCCGTGTCCTGGCTGTCAAGGGCCTTACCCATCACGTGTCCCCGGGTCACCGTTAGAAGTTTCTCTTTCTTTCTCGGCATTAAGGTCTTCGCACTGAGCTAACTCCCCAGCACTTTTTATTTTCTTACCTTAAGACAGATCTCATTAGGTCACTAAGTTGCCTGACTAGGCTCAAACTTGCCACCCTCCTGCCTCAGCCTCCTAGAGTGCTTTTCCTTTTTTTTTTTTTTTTTTTTGGTGCTGGGGATCAAACTGAGGACCTTGCACTTGCTAGGCGAGTACTCTAACCACTGAGCTAAATCCCCAGCCTGCTTTTCCTTTAAATGAGTAAAAAGAGGCAAGGTCTGATGGTCACACGTAGATTATTCTTCCCCTCCTGAGATGAAAAGGGCCATTTGTTTTGAAAAGCCTCGACCTGGCATGTTGGTGTATTTCATGTGTCCATTTGCAACGTGCTCTCCCTCTTGGGGCTGTTTGGGGATCACAGAGACAGGAAATTCAATTCAGCACGGCCCGTGACATCCTCGATTGGGGAGTGTGTGTGTGTGTGTGTGTGTGTGCGCGCGCAGGCGCGTGTGTGAATCAGAGCACTGCGAAGCCAACTCACTGTTAACTGCAGCTTTCCACCCAGCTGGAGAGATTCTAGAAGAATCGCTCGAACAAAGCTGCCAGTAAACGTCCCCTACAAGATTCGGGAAGGAGGCAAACCTGCGCCCTTCGCATTTCCTGCCTCTTTCATTTTTTAAAGAAAGTCTTTTCAGATTCCCCAAATGCGTTCATTTAAGACGGGTAGCCCCCCCACCCCACCCCACAACTCTTTTTTCTTTTCTTTCCTTCTTTTGTATGTGTGGTACTGGGGCTAGAACCCAGGGCCTTTGTCCTGTGCTACCTCTCTAGCACTTTTTAATTGTGAGGGAGGGTCTCACTAAGTCACTACATTGCCCCTGCTGGGCTCAAACTTGAGATCCTCCTGCCTCAGCCTCCCAGACAGGCAAGACCACATCCAGCTCAGATACAGTGTCTGATTCACATGTAACATCCACAGAGAAAGATGCGTAGAAGCCGTCACCATCCATAAAACTGATGTCCCGGGACAGGGGAGTGGCTCTGTGGGAGTGTGTGGCACCCTGGCTGGATCTCATCCCCAACAGAACAAAACACAAGATGTCCCCCAAAGCCACTCTTCCCTCCTCCCCCAGCAGGCCAGCCGCTCCCCTGGTGTCTAACAAGGTAGGTCAGCTCTGCCCGGCCCTGCACGGCCCTGCCCGGCCCTGCACGGCCTCGACCCTTCCCATTCCGCACGTCGCTGGGTCCGCGGCTTCCAATGCCGGGAGCCTGTGTGTCCCCGGGAACGGCAGGCCACCAAGACATGTTCCTGCCCGTCACAAGCTGGTTCATCCGCTGAGTCCAGGCCAAGGACACTGCACCCCGCCCTGCCATGCACACAACAGTCAGAGCAAGAAACCATCTGACCCCAGATGTCCTCAGCGACCAGGCTGAGATTGCTGGTGCAAACCACTCGTCCTCTTGGCTTGGCTTTGATTCCTTCTGAAATCTCTTTTTGTTTTGTTTTGTACTGGAGATTGAACCTAGAGGCTCATGCATACTAATCAAGCTCTTATCACTTAGCTACATCTTCTGCCCTTTTTATTTTTATTTATGTAGAGGCAGGATCTTGGTAAATTGCCCAGCTGGACTCAAACTTGCAATCCTCCTGCCTCAGCCTCCCAAGTAGCTGGGACCACAGGCATGTGCCATCACGCCCAGCTGAAATGCAATTTTTACCGTCTCTTGGATACTCCTGCAGGCACAGCCAAGTGAGGCTGAACTGAATTTCAAGTTTATAGCTCCAGTGAGCCTATAATCCCAGTACTCAGGAAGCTGAGGCAGGAAGATCGCTGCAAGTTCAAGGGCAGCCTGGGCTACACAGTGAATCCAAGGCCAGCCTGAACTATGTAGTGAGACCTTGTCTCAAAGCAAACCAAAAAAAAAAAAAACCAAAAAAAAAAACAAGGTTCCATCTGGGACAGGAGTTTGTAGACCTCTCGGTTTATGGCCAGGAGGGGCAGGGAAGGTGGTGAGCAGTATTCAAGAGGAGGAGCCGGCCTCAGGCAAAGAAGGGTGGACCCTGGTAACTGCTGAATGGTGTCTGGGAGTGAAGACGGATGGTTGGCAGCAGCCACACGCCCCTCTGCCAAGCGAGGCCAGGACGACACGGGGATCCTCGGGACACAGGCAGACAGCCGGGCACACCCAGCAGCTCCCGTGGCCCAGAACGCACACGCACGCCATATAAAGGAAGAGAAACGACGCAGGCTGTCCTCAGAGCCTCCCTCTCCAAGCCCAGGGCAACGGCCGCGCCCACCCGCCTGTCCACACCACACGCCGGAGCTCGCCGGCCCTCCTCGGCCTCGGCCCGTGACCATGGCGACCGGAGGCCCTTCATCACGAGCTGCGCCGGGCACACAGGATGCCGAGAGGCATTTTCGGCCTATGCCAACTAGATGCGCCCCAAGTTGCAACAACGGATATGGTCTCTAGGGGTTGCCCCGTGTCTCCAGGGACAGCAAGTCCCAGCTGAGAATTGCTACCCTCGCCCAGGGCCGGGTTCACAGAAACAGCCCCCAGATGAAACGTTTGTTCGTGCGTTTTGTTGTTTCATTTTGTTTTCAAGGCAGGGTCTTGCTGGGTATTTCGGGTTGGCCTTGAACTCACTATGTAGCCCAGGCTGACCTTGAATTCCCCGTGTTCCTCCTGCCTCAGCCTCCTGAGTCTTGGGATTATAGGCACCACCATCCAGCTAAATAAAATCATGTTTGTTGATTGAATGAGTGAGCCACTCCTACTCTCCTCCTGACAATCAGTGGGTCCCCGAAGAGACTTGAGTGATCTCCTTGGTTCCCTCTCTGCCAAAGTCAGAAATACACGGAATGCAGACGGCCCCGGATCCCAGTGTCTGGGACTGAGGCCCGAGTAGGCCTCTGCCGGGGTGCGGACGGGTGGGGTCTCCGCCAGCGATGACAGCCCTTGAAGAAGTGGCCCCCAGGGAGACGCCTGCGCCCGGTCAGACTGAGGGACAGTAATGTGCTTTTCCGGGCCCTGATTGGGTTTTAATCGTGTTTGCAGCAGCGTGCTCCCCACACGCCAGCTGAGCTGGCCGAGGCCGGGTTCATAGTTGGTCTCACCCCCTTCCTCCTCTTCCTGCCTCAGCTGCTGGGCTGTGGCTGCTGGGGGCGGGGCGGGCGACGTGGACCAGAAAAAGCGAATCTTTGGAATTTTCCACACTCGAACCAAACAGGATCTGGAGCTTTCTTTACATTTTTTGTTTTTTTGTTCTTGACACAGTCTCACTATGTACCTCAGGCTGGCCTCGAACTCATGGTGATCCTCCTGCTTCAGCCTCCCAAGTGCTGGAATACTGGAATTACTACACCACAACACCCGGATATGCCCAGCACTTTCTCTGTGCTTTAAACCTCGCGGAGCCCCACGGGTCTGTGCACAGGTGGGGAAGAAGGGTTTCCGCTCTAGGCTCAGGTGTCTACAGTCCGCAGGCGGTAGGCAGATCTGTCGCTACCAGCCCTGGAAGGTCATAAGGTCATGCAGTCATTCAGCAAACATCCTTCCTCTGTCTGTGCAGATCAGATACTGAAGTTTCAGAGATCAAAGACCTGTTTGTCACCTTTGAGCAGCAAGGGAAAGACAGACAGTGACAGCTCTTCTGGCTTCTACTGTGTGCTCTGTACTCTTCTGTGGGCTTCAGAAATAGTCGCTCAATGAACCTTAACAATAATCTACTTAGGTCCTATTGTGACTTCTGGCTCACAAGTGAGGCCACTGAGGCTCCATCAGAGAAAGTAACCTGACTGGGAGGGCACGGTGTTTACGAGGCAGAATAAGGGCTTGAAATCTAGCAGCGACCCTGCTGGGGTGTGGCTCAGGGGCAGAGCGCCTGCCTGGCGTGCACCAGGCCCTGAGTTCCATCCTCAGCATGAGAGAAAGAAACTTTATACTCCTTGAACAAAAGCTCCTCATTTCCCCAATCCTCCGCAACCAACCACTTTTTATTCTCTTCTAAGAAATCCTGGAGGTCCTCCTGCCTCAGCCTCCCAAGTGCTGGGCGTACAGGTGTGTGCCACCACGCCCGGTCCTCCTTTTGTTTCTGCAGTGCTGGGAATTAAATCAGGGCCTCTCCGTGCTGGGCAAACTGTCCACTGTGAATCTCCCAGCCGCCCATTTTCTAGCTTTCTTTGGTAACAGGAGTTTCTCTGTTTCCATCCTGTCTACATCACGGTCTGTGTGTACAAAATCCTGAAGCTGTGAATTCGGCCCTGGCTCCAGGCGGCAGGTTCCCCATAAACCTGACCTCAGCCCCTGCCCCGAGCTCCGGGCTCCAGGGAGAGGAACCCGCCGACGGGCCAGAGGCCCGTCGCCAGCTCCAGAGCTCACTGCAGCGGCCCTGGGAGCAGGGTCCAGGCACGCAGGAGCTGGATGGGAAGTTTCCCAGATCAAAATGGAGCTAGAGACCCTTGAGTTAGACTCTGAGGCCGTCTCTTGCCAGCCCTACACCTGTTAGCCCTGCGGAATAACTCAGTTAAAAAAGATGTCTAGGGCCGGGTGTGATGCCACCTGTAATCCCAGCACTTTGGAGGCTGAAGCAGGAGGATTGCCTGAAGTCTGAGGCCTGCCTGGGCTACATAGTGAGTTCAAGGGCAGCCTGAACTACATAGCGAGACTCTGTCTCAAAAAAAAAAAAAAAGTCCCAAGCTGGGCACAGTGGCGCATGCCTGTTATCACAGCACTAGGGAGGCTGAGGCAGGAGGACTGCAAACTGGACACCAGCCTAGACAGTTTAGCAACCCAGTGAGACCCTGTGTCAAAATTAAAAGTTAAATAAGATAAAGGCTGAGTATGTAGCTCAGTGCAAAGGCCCTGGGTTCAACTTCAACTTCAGGAAGGAAAGAAGGAAGGAGGAAGAGGAGAAGGGAAAATGGCTGTCGCCATCGAGTTTACGACTGGAAAGATGCAAATAAAACGCAAGTGGCGGGCCCAGTGCGGTGGGTTTCCAGGCGATCCTCATTGTCTTCTTCCTCACTGGCCTCTTCTCTTCGCTCCATAGTGAATATATATTACTTGTTCGATTTTTCAAATGCTGTTTAAGAGCTGCTCATCTCATCATGGTGGCCGAAGGCTCCAGCCTCCGCCGGGAAGCCCGTTAATCCGCCCTCCCGGCCCCGGCTCCGGGACCCACCTGCATCCGGGAGGGACGTGGAAGGAGAGAAAGCTGAGCGCCTGTCAGATCTCAGGAGCCCCGAGACAGGGCGGGGAGGTGAGTGGGAAGCCCCAGCTTCCCCCCTTGCCTCACTCCGCGGGGTCCTGGGGAGAAGCGCCCCGCACACAGCAGGCCAGAGCTTCGGCGAGAGGTCGGCAGGATGACTTAGTGACAGGAAGACATACGATCCAGCAGACAGAGGTGGCTGTCAGTCGCCGGGCCCTGCAGAGTTCAAGCCGGCCCAGAGCCGATGGCTCCCCAGGGGGACAGAGATCTCCCCCAAATCCCACCTGTCACCTGACGTCGGGGGCAGGAACCCCCCTGGGGAGCGCGAATTGGCTCATCCACGTCCGATGGCCCCGGGGTTGGACAGAGAGGGCTTGGCCAGTGATTTAGGTTCCGGATCTTCCGGACAGACGTCCCCCTGGTGCCCCGGGGGTCCTGCAAAAGTCAGCCGGGAGAGGGACAGCCCAGGAAAGCAAACTCCGGGGCGTGAGGCAGGAGGGGAGGTCGAGGGCCCAGTTGCTGCTGTCTGGTAGGGCTCGTGTCAGACCCCAAACGTGCGTGACCCTGGTTCACGTCGGCGCCCCAGATCAAAAGGAAGCAGCCGCCCCGCCCGCCCCGGCCATCCCGGCCCCGAGGAGTCCAAGCTGCAGCCTGCACGGCCGTGTGACTCCTATTAACCCGGACGCTGGTGCCGGGGACTCTCCGAGAGCCGAGCTCCAATAGTTCAGGACAAACACTGACCTTTAAAGCAAGATAATATTGCTTAAAAAGAACATCAGTGTGGAATCATTAAGATAAACGGAACCGGCTGGAGTCCAGCAGCCCCCACGAAGAGAGCAGCCCGGGACACTCCTAGCTAGGCGGCCCCTCTCACCCGGATTCTTCCCTTGCCAGTCCGTCATTTGCTCCTAGATAAATAGCAAAGAGGAGCCAGGTGTGGTGGCGCATGCCTATGAGGCTGAGGCAGGAGGCTGAGGCAGGAGGATCCCTGGGAGACTGAGGCCAACCTGGGCCACATAGTGAGTTCAAGGCTAGCCTGCACTACACGGCAAGAGCCTGTCTCAAAAGAACAGCTACGCAACTGAGGCACACTCCGGGGTGGGGCACTGCCCCAGCTTGAGAGACGGCTTCCTGTCTGAGATCTTCATACACCCAAAGAATGTTGGTTTTGATTCCCGCCTACTGCTAGGGACACAAATAACCCTCAATACCACCTCACGCTGGGCATCTACCAGGATCCAAAATATTCTAGATGACATGAAAGATGGTGTGCGCGCCGTGGGGTGTGCTCTGAAATCCAAAACTTTTCTTCTGTTTTGTTTGTTTGTTTTTTGAGACAGAGTCTCACTATGCAGTTCAGGCTGGTCTCACTCTCACTATGTCACCCAGGCTGAATTTGAACTCACAGCGATCCTCCTGCCTCAGCCTCCCTAGTGCTGGGATTAGAGGCATGTGCCACCACACTCGGCTAACATTTTAGATAAGGACTACTCCATTTGTACAGTAATTTTTCTGAAAACCTTATGTAGGCCAGCAGCACATAGTTGTGCGTGTGTGTGTGTGTGTGTGTGTGTCCATACCCTCTTTGTTTCCTCTCTGATTTCATCATTGCCTGAAGTTTTGAGTGCTAGTAGAGGCAGGATCTTTTGAGATCAAGACGGAATCCTCACTTCAAGGTCTCGCATCAGCTTCGGGCCTGGCCTGGGTTCAGCGCGAGGCCAGAGTCTCCAGATACGTACACCAGTCCCAGCCCGGGCTGAGTGAATATTCGCCAGACAGAACGATTGGCCCTTTGCACGGTCAGCCCCAACGCACACGCGTGTGCACACACACATGCACACACACATGCCTACACGCACTAATTTTGTGCTTAGCCATCATAAAACTTAAAACCCTTATATGAGGGTGACTGGTCGGGGGGGCGTCGCTTCTGTTGTCAATTACACCTTATCCACTGTACACAGCCGAGCTTAACTTAGATAAGGTTACGGTTCTACTTACCAGGGAGCCTCCAGAACCGTGTTCGGGGATTTGGGACAGAGACAAAGGAAATCACAGTGTGGGGAAGGGGGGCCGGGCTCTTTTGTTCTCCTGCCCGGAGCTCCGCCAGCCTCTTTCCCAGCACATTCTTCAAATAGCACGCCTGGCAAAGGCTACAGGAGTCAGGTCCCCACACAGGCTCAGTCCTGAGAGAGCAGTGAAAAGGGGACGGTCAGGCTGCGAGGGATGACGCCAGGCGGGGGTTCAAAAGCAGGAGTTCAAAGCTGGGTGTGGCAGCGCACACCTGTAATCCCAGCGCTCAGGAGGCTGAGGCAGGAAGGTCTCAAATTTGAAGCCAGTCGGAGCTACCTAATAAGACCTCGTCTCAAAAAATAAAAAAAGATTTGGGATCAGCCAGAAAAAAAAAAAAAAAAAAACCAAGACAACAAAGTCTGGATTCGGATCCTGCCGCCGACCTTTTCTGTGAGCAAGCTAGGAGCTCTGCCTGCGCCTCAGTTTCCCCGATTTGGAAACCAGGAGAAACGACATCATAATAAAGTGGATGAGACTGGCATCGCAAGGATCGAAGCCTGCGCCACCCTTCCCGGGACCGTGAGATAGTACATCAGGCCCATAAATCTCGGCGCAGATATAATTTATTGTTATTAATATGATCTGCCCTGTCCTTCCCCGGCCCGCGGGCTGCCAGGAGTCTGCGCTCTATCACTGTGCACTTGAGGACAGGTTGTTTGGCCCTCCTCTCTTCTAATCACAGCCTTCAAATTCTCCGGCTGAGGTTGAATTCAATTCCCGGCCGGAGCTCCGGGCCATATATTAGCCCCTGTCCGCTCGGCCGTCTGGCTTGTGTCTTGGGAGCACCCAGGGTCTACTTGCTGGGTGCCAGCCGGCCTCAGCTTTCAGCACGAAGGATCACACGGAAGGCCCCAGGCAAGGTATTGCATGGTTCCCATTTTATTTTATTTTATTTAAGTTTTTCTATTTTTGGTTTTCTGAGACAGAGTCTCCCTATGTAGTCCAGGCTGCCCTTGAACTCAGTATGTAGCCCAGGGTTGGCTTCGAGCTGGTGGTGATCCTCCTGCCTCAGCCTCCTGAGTGCTGGGATTACAGCCGTGCGGCCACCGCGCCCTAGAGTGTTTTACACAGAGGAATCTGAGTCCCCTGCTATCTCTGGTGTTCAGTTAACCCTTCACCAAGTCTCAGCTGTGATTTCTATGAACAAGGAGGAGGAGGGAAGGGGCGGGGAGGAGGTGATGGAGCCCCGGAGGGCTTCTATCTGCACAGCACAATGCTTCCTGGGGGTTCATCCAGGAATCCCGCCCAGCCAGCCGGGAAGCCTGCCAAAGAATCCTTTGATCTTCTCCCGGTCCTCCTCCCTGATGTAATCCGCCTCAGAGCCCTAGTGTCCAATTTGTGATCTCCCCACGGTGGCCCCAGGGTGGGCGCCAGGCTGGCAGAGGGATCCAGGGCCCAACGAGCTGATGGACCCGCCTGGGGCCAGACGGAGCGCAGCACTAGCCCGTCGAGGACGGGCGTGGGTTGCATCGCGGCCCTCTCCCCGTCCCGTCTCCCTCTTTCTCCTTTGCCTGTGCCTCCTCTCCTGCCTCTCTCTCTCTGTCCCTCTCTCTAATTAATCTCTGTCTCTCTTTCTCCCCGTGGGTCTATCTGCCTCTTCCTCCGTCTTCTGGGGCACCGCCGGAATGCCCAGTCACTCTGCAGAATGGCTACAAACAGCAGCCACAGAAATCAGGACCCAGAAGTAGTGGCGCACACCAGGAGGCTGAGGCAGGAGGACTGCAAGTCCAAACCCAGTTTGAGCGATTTAGTGATCAGTGAAACCGCGTCTCAAATTTTAAAAATAAATAAAAAGGGCTGGGACGGTAGCTCAGTACAGAGGGTCCACTCTCATACCACAAAAAAAAAAAAACAACTAGGGTCAAACTCTCATACCACACACACAAAAAAAAGAACTTGTTTTTTTCCTCTAAGGCCAAGCATGTTGTGTCTTTAAGCCCCGAGGAAGACCTCACCCCGGTGCGGCATCAGGCTTTCTCTATAGCAAACTGCTTTTGGAATTAGGAAATGTGGTTTTCTCTCCCACTTCGCCACAGAGGCATCCTGGATATTTAGCTCGCTTTCTCTCTCTCTTTCTTTCTTTCTAAGGCAAACTTGGCATCCAAGACAGTTTTCTGCCTTATTAAACTTTTCAGAAACTCTATCTCCTTTAAACAGCCCCCAAAGCCCCCTGGAGGACCATCTCTACCGACCACTCCTGGTAGAACACGCCAGAACACGCCAGAACATGCCAAAACACGCTGTCCGCAGGAGAGCCAGAAAAGGCGCGGGCGGGAGAGAGACGTCTATCAGCACGCAGCCTTCCGGAAGGGTCTCGAGCAAATCGAGTTTGTCTAAAACGCATCCAGCATTTAGCGTTTAATAGGAGCTGATGGAGGTGAGGGGTCCTTCCCCTTTAAGGGCCTGGTGACAGCCGGCGAAGGCCAAACTCGGGGTGAACTCCATTCATCAAGGCTGGAGGATCTGAGTCCTGCAAATCCTTGGTCACCCTCTCGCCGTCCCTCGGAAGGTACGGCCGTGATTAATGTCACCTGTGACCACCCCGTCTCCGGGCGAGACCCCCCCAGCCCGGCAGACAGAGAAACAAATTAGAGCCAAAGACAGGGGATCAGTTTCAGAGGGGACTAGTCGGCCGCCGGGAGGGAGGGCCGGCTGTCAGCCAGAGATGGAGACCAGACCAGGCGGGGGCTGGGGGCCGGCCGGCGGCCTGCGTCTTGGAGGGCGCTTTGCTTTTCTTTCCTTCTTTCTTTCTTTATTTCTTTCTCTCGCTCTCTCTTTCTTTTTTTTCTTACTTTGGTGTACAAGTAATTGTTCCTGCTTCGCT
The DNA here is from genome assembly GCA_004026905.1 of Hystrix cristata. Classification (NCBI taxonomy): domain Eukaryota; kingdom Metazoa; phylum Chordata; class Mammalia; order Rodentia; family Hystricidae; genus Hystrix; species Hystrix cristata. Next base: position 69,532 of record PVJO010001587.1, read on the forward strand.
TGCATCCCAGGATTCCAGGCAGGTGCTCTGCCTTGGGCCTTGGCAGGGGGAATGGGCAGGAGAGGGAGGATGGAGGGGTTTCCCAGAGCTACTTTCCTTGCTTTGAAAGTCGGCCTGGAACATGGCTGCACGCGCACGTGCACACACACACATACACGAACATGCACACACATGCACACACGGGGATTTTTACCCCGTTCCGAAGAGTCTCCGGAGTTATGCTCCATGCAATGGGCCCATTCCCCCTCCAGTGCTCCTTTCTGCACTTTCTTTTGTATCTTTTCTCCACCCCTACCCCGCCCGCTTCCTCTCCTACTATTCTTCCTTTGGTCACTCAACAAACATTTTCAGAGGGCTGGAGGCACCTCCAGGGGCATTTAGGAAGAAGATAAGCGTAGACTCAAAGTTTTGGGAAAGATAAGCAGCATACGATAGCAAGATTTCTCATTTCCTCATGTTTTTGGTCCGCTTCCAACTCGGTGATGCTGTGGTTATAGTGAAAGTGTTTTAAATCCCATTTTGTGAGTCCCTGTTTTGTCATTTCTGTCTCCTTGACCCCCTCAGGCCCCATCGGCAGCACTGAGCTCTCAGTCTACGGAGTGCTCACTTACTGGTCAAGATCACCCCGGAAAGTGTCCAGCGATAGGCAGGCTCTTCTGTCTCTGGGTCCCTGGAAATCTGTGCCGAGATAGCCCGAGCCTCCCTCCTTGCCCACACCGAATCCCCAGCACATGTCAGTGTCAAACGACTGCATGAAGGTTGCTCTACGAACTTCCCAATTCGGCAGCACCTGAATGACTCAACAACATGCATATTAAAAAAAAAAAAAAACAGGGAGTGTGGTGCACACCTGTGATCCCAGCCCTGGGAGGCTGAGGCAGGAGGATCGCCGCAAGTTCAAGCCCAGCCTGGGCAACTTAGAGAGACCCTGTCTCAAAAAGTAAAAAAAAAAAAAAAAAAAAAAGGCTGGGGCTGTAACTCAATGTGAAGACTCTGGGTTCAGTCCCCAGTCTTGGGGAAAAAAATTCAGGAAATTGGCAGTGGAAAGTTGTTAGACTATGCTTGAGGAAAGAGTATGAGAAGGAGAGAAAAGAAAGCGGTATCTTCCCTTCTTTTCTTCCCTCCTCCCTCCACCTTGGAAAGCCGCTCGGCGCCCCCACAGCCCCAATTCCAGCAGCGCCTCCCTCCCCAAGCCCGCGGTGTGGAGGGACCAGGCTCGCAAGAGCGCCTGGCCGCAGCCCCAGGCTCTGGCCACAGCAGCTGTTGGCCGTGCCGGCCTCCATAGTTTTGCTTCTGCTCAGGCTGTAATATAGACCGTCCTGTTACACGCAGGAGGCTGGACGCGGGCTGCAGCACAAAGCGGAGGTCAGTGAGCTCGGCGGGCTAAGGGGCCACTCTGCGGGCAGAGGAAAGTGGGGGTCTCCCGGGCAGGCTTCGCTCCAGCTCGGGCCTTGGCCGCTGGAATCCCGGTGTAGCTCCCGACTGACTCCCGGACACCAAACACAGCACCATGCCTGGGCACACACATGCGTATATGCGCATGCACGCACACACACACACACATGTTCAAAACCACCGCTACATCTTGTCTGTTTCTGAAGAAATGATTGCAGCTATCTGCGTCAAGGGTGATTGTCAGTTAAAAAGCCTAACTTCCAACTGGGCGTGTTGGCGCATGCCTGTAATCTCAGTACTCAGGAGGCTGAGGCAGAAGGATCCCCGTGCGATTGAGGCCACCCCGGGCTACATAGTGAGTTCAAGATCAGTTTGGACTACATAGCAAGACCCTGTCTCCGAAAATAAATAAACAAACAAGCAAGCAAAATAAAATTGAAGCTTGGGTTCTGACGTCAGCCAGCCTGCCTTGGAATTCTTGCTGTAGGAGCTGGGGCAAATGCTTTCACCTTCCCGGGCCTCAGTTCCCACATCTGTAGAATGGGACTCATCACTATGAGGCCATGTCCATGCAGACACAGTCCCAGTGTGGGGTGTGCAACCCATATTTGCGAGTTGTTAGCACAGTCGCTGGGATACTTGACCAAACACCCAGCAAGGAGCAGCCTTCGGGACGGCGGGTGGCTCGGTGGTAGAGGGTTCGCTGGCATGAGGAGGGCCTGGGTCGCGTGCCCAGCACAGGGGAGAAAAGGAAGGAAAGAAGGAGGGGAGGAAGAAAAAAGGAAGATCCGCCATCACAGAACATACTCCAACCTAACCGATGATGTTGTCCCTTCTCCTGGGACCCCAGCGTCGGGCTGCCTTCTATGCCCAGTTCCCCAGAGAGAAAGGTGTGGGGGCAGCTGGAGATTTCACGCGGGACCCAGAAGCCCCAGCTCTGGTTTCTCGTGTCGGCGAAGGAAGTTGGGGTGCAGCGAGGACAGTCTCCATAACCTGGGAGCCCCCAGCTCAGCTGGGCGGGGGAGAAGCCGGCTCCCTGGCTGCCGCGGGAGGCTGGACTCTGCCTGGCCGTGCTGACCGCAGCCCTCCGGCCAACGGTGTGTGCACACATGTGTGTTGGCCTCACATGTGCAGCAGGATGCATGCACGTTGCATGGCTGTGCGATGCTGGGCACACGCTCATGTCCCCACACTGTGTCCCCACAGCTGCCCCGGTGTCCAGGTGCCCACTGAGGATCTGTTCAAGGGCCACCCAGGCCACAGGTGAGCAAAGCCCGCTCTCAACCTCGAAGGATTGAATTGGGGAGATGAGCTGTGCCGGGCGGGGGGCTGGGCGGCAGTTCATTGTCAAAAACACTTAGAAAAGTCGCTTTGGGATGAACCCTGAACGTATTACAAACTGTGGCGAAGACCCTGATGCTGAGGTCTGGCTGGCATTTGTCCCGCTAGCTGGGACCCAGATCACACGGACGGATCCTGCATCCCTCTCCATCCTTGTATCCTGGCTCACTGTGAGTGTGTGTGTGAGCAGCCCGCCCGATCCCCTCTTCAGCACCCACTCTGTCACTCTGCCTCACTCGCGGCCACCCAGCCCAGCACGGCCCCTGTGTGCCCAGCTCCCCACCGCTGCCCCCAGCAGCCCTGGCCCGCAGCCCCAGATCTGTCCTCCCACCAGGAGCCTTCCCAGCCCACCCAGCCTCCCTGCCGGCGCAGGGTGACCGAGGAGGACAAGGGTCAGCGCGCAGCTGCCCCCACACGACCCCCGTCACTACCCCTCCACCCCGCCCCGCAGGGCAGAGCCCTGGGCGAAGGCAAGTGCGTGCTGAGAGGCCGAGGGAGGAGGCCGGGCACCATCCTGCCTCCCGAGCAGCCTCCAGCAAGTGGACAAGGCCCCGGTGGGACTTGCGACCCTCCCTGGGTCATAGGTCAGCATGACAGACACCTCAGCGCATAGGTTTGATTCCTGCTGCGTGCTGGTAGCCCAGCCGGGCCTCCCGGCGCCCAGTGGGGTGCCCAGCCCATTGCTTTTGTTTTGCAGTCCTGGGGATTGAACTCAGGGCCTTCTCACTGAGCTACAAACTCAGGACTCTTTTGTTGTTGTTCTTTTATTCTGAGACAGAGTCTTGCTGAATCACTAAGTTGCCCAGGCTGGGTTTGAACTTGGGATCCTCCTGCCTCAGCCTCCGAGAGTGCTGGGATCGCAGGCGTGGCAGGGAGTTTTTGTTGGTTTTTCGGTGGTGTGTTGCGGGGATGGATCCCAGGGCCCCAGTGTGAGCAGCGCCCCAGCCCACCGTGTGGGGTGTTACTCCACAGACTGCCGTTATATCAGCTGGACCCGCTGACCTCTGTCTGCGCCTGGGCTTCGCCTCCCGCCTCAGCATTCTTTACCCGCCCCCCCATACACTCAGCTGCAAGGGATGAAAATGTCCGGCTAAATCCACTCCCAAAGCAGTCATTAGCACTCCCTGCAGACACTGGCCCGGAGAGGTGACACTGGGCATTGCAGAAGAACCGCTTCCAGGAGCCCAGCCTTGGGCCGTCTTTCTCCGTCTTCCTGTCGGCCCCGGGCCCCCGCCTGGCTGTGCAGCTTTGGGCTAGCGTCTTTGCCTCTCTGATCACAGACATTACACTATAAATTGCACCGCAGTGGCACACAGTAGGGTCCGTAAAAGGCAAGCAGCCCTTAAATGAGGGCGGTAATATCAACACTGAGGGAGGTGCCAGGGGCCGTGTCTATGTAGGCTGGAAATCGGCGACCCTCAAGCCAGCTGTGTGGATTGCATACATCTGCACAATGTAGAGGCCCCCAAGCCAAGACCACCCCTCCAGCCAGCCCCTTCCCCATTCCAGCTCCTAGCTGGAGCTGGGGGGGTCCCCAAAGAGGAGGCTCCACACTCACCCCCGTGAGGGGCTGCAGGGAAGCTGGGCTCGCTCACCCCTGACCAGGACCGGGAAGACCAAGGGCGCCTGCCAAAGTGAGATTGCACTCCAGAAACCGTGGGCCCCACCACGCCATGGCGCTGGAACTCTGAACAAATGCTTTGACCTCTCTGAGCCTCCTCCAGGTAATGAGTCAAGGTCCTTTTCTACACGACTGTTAATGCAAGCAGAGAACGTGGTCATACTTGGCATATAGTAAGTGCTCAATAAAGGCTGGCTTTATTTTTTTTAACTTACTGCAACTAGCTGCTTCTTGTTTCTCCTCCTGTAGTTCCAAGCCTCACACCCCAGTCCAGACAGCTGATCTGCCCGGGGACTCTGAGGAGCTCTACCCACAGTGCCCCTGGCCAGCTGCCCAAAGCCAAGGCCAGGCACCCAGTGGAGGCCACCTTTGAAGTCACCGCCTTATGTAACCCTGCCCCTCCCATCTCCCGATGCGCTCCCAGTACGATCTTGGCGCCCAAGCGGGGGGTTTCTTCCTGTGACTCAAGCCGGAGCGGGGGCAGCAAAGGGATGGGCATCGGCAGTCTGGGTGCCTCCACCTGCATTTCAATCTTGCAAGCTGTGAAATCTTGGGCAAGTTCCTCAATCTCTCTGCGCCTCTACTTTTCTGCCTGTCGTGTCCAAAGTATCTAACACACAAAGATATCGCCAGAAATAAATGAGCAGACAGTTGAAAAATAGCACAGCCAGGCGTGGTTGTGCAGACCTGTAATCCCAGCACTTGAGAGGCTGAGGCAGGAGGATAGATGCAAGTTCAAGGCCAGCCTGGGCTACATAGTGAGACCCTGTCTCAAAAAATAAAACAAAATTTAAATAGAAAAAATTAGATTTGAATCCCAACGGCAAGGCTTAAAATCGAACTCATCTCTCGCCTCCATTTCTTCCATTTCTGAAATGGATTTAACACCCCCACCCCCAACCACAAAACTGGCTGGAAACTGAGTGTGGTGATCCGGCCAAGAATCGTGCTGGGCCTAATCTGGGCAGACTCGAGCCCCTGAGTCGGGTCCCCAGACCTCCGCTGTGGCCTTGCAGTGTCTGCAAGTGATTCCTGGGAAGAGGATCGGGGCGGGGGGATCCGGGTGTTCCGACCCCACCCCCACTTCGTGCTCACCCAGTGTGGCCCCTCGCGGGTGTAGACAGCAGGAAGAATGTGCGCGGGGGCTCAAAGGGTTGGCAGCCCCGGAGGGAAGGACGCGAGGGTCAGCTCTGAAGCTTGGAGAAGGAAAGAAAGAAAAAAGCGAGGTGACTGAGAGGAACAAACACGCCCCCCAGAAAGAGGGAAGCGCGCCAGCCCGGGAGCTGCCGAGCCGACCCTGTCCCTGCCCTCCTGCCAGGGGCCAGGACGGGGCATGGGGTGGTGAGGTTGAAAGGGCAGGCAGGGGTCTTATTCAAAAAGCCCTGGGCGGGGTGGCACACTCTTGTAGTTCCAGCTCCTCTGGAGACTGAGGCAGGATGCTCACAAAGTTCAAAGCTAGCTTGGGCAACTTAAAGAGACCTTGTCTCAAACCAAAAACTAGTTGCCAAGTGTGGTGGGGCACTCCTGTAATCCCAGCACTATTCTGGAGGCTGAGGCAGGAGGATGGACTTAGATTCGAAGCCAGCCTGGGCTACATAGAGAGACCCTGTCTTACACAGACACACACACACACACACACACACACACACACACGATGCTATGGGAAGACCTGACCCTAAGTGCCATGTACAGAGGAAGTGTCTACACTCACCAGCTCGGCCTCCCTGGCCCATGTCTCCACTCAGCCTCACAATTCCTTGGCTTTCTGGACACCCAGCTCCTGCCCAGACACTGCAGAGAGGAGCCAGGCAGAGGTCCCCACAAGTGGCACCCTCTTGGGAAGACCCTGAGCCAGCTCCCATCTGGCAGGCCCTCACTGGGTGCCCGGCGGGAAGGTGCTACTACAGCTTTGAGCCCCCCTGAGGGGCTGGACCCCCAAAGCTCGGGGACCCTGGGGCTTGGGAGCCCCAGAGGCAGGCTGCCCGGGAGAAAGGGATGGGCCTGTGCCTCACCCCCACACACTTCCGCTCCTTCCTCCTTCCTTCCGGCTGAGCTCCTTGTAATTCCGACCTTTTCTTTTGGGGGCTGCGGGTGGTGCTGGGGGCTGAAGCCAGGTCCTTCTCACTGAAGTACATCCGCAGCCTTTTTCATGTTTTGATTTGGGGACAGGTCCACACTAAATGCCCAGGCTTGGCTTGAATTTGTGATCCTCCTGCCTCAGCTTTCTGGAATGCTGGGATTCCCGTGTGTGCCTGGTCCTTCTTACAATTTCTCAGCCAAAGCCTCACAATGTAGCTGCAAGAGACTGGAACCTTCCTACTTCAACTCCTACTCCTGGATGCCCCATATCTGTGGGTCTCAAAGGTCAGTGACCACGGCCGCTCACCTGCAGGCCTGGGGTGCAGGTGGGGTACAGCGCTAGCCCACAGGCGCGAGGCCCTGGGCATCTTCCCCAGCACCTCATGACCAAACCCGAACCAAAACCCAGTCCCTGGGTCTCCTCACTCCTCAGGCCTTTCTTGGGCTGGAGATTTATATTTCTAACACATCCCCTCGAGGTCCTGCTGCTGCTTTAAGGGGTGACCACCAGGCTCCAGCTTCAAAATATTTATTGAACTACTCCCAGACCCTCAAGCCCCCAAAGGTGAGGACACAAGTCATCCAGGTGTCTCCCCAGCGCCTAGCACGGGGTTGACTACCATAAGTGCCTAATAAATAGCAGGGCTTAATCATGGACACTAAAGATGTCACTGGGGTTAACCAGGGGTGGCGGCCCACACCTGCAATCCCAGCACTCTGGGAGGCTGAGGCAGGAGGATCGCTGAGAGTTCGAGCCCATCCTGGACTACATAGTTGAAGACCAGCCTAGACTAGGTAGGGAGACCCATTCTTTAAAAAAAAAAAAGAAAAAAAAAGTCATCTGGGTTTACGGATCTTTGTGCATCCCCGATGCTCTTCTGGGCATCTTGGGAGTAGCGGTTTGGTTAATGCTAGAGACACGTTGGAAGTCGAGACCCCCATCTTACCAAGGACCACAGCAGAAGGGGCAGCCAGCATCGGAGAGAGGAGACCCAAGGACCGGCCTGTGCACGGCAGCCGAGGTCTGTCCGGGTCTCAGCAGCTTCTCTCTCTCCTTCCAGGAACTGGGGCAAACCAGCTTCAGCATCATGGCAGGGCGCCGGGTCTGGCGGCAGGTGAGGCAGGACCAGGCGGGGAAGGGTTGCCGCTGTGGTGAGCTGAGCCTCCAGCGACCCTCAACCCTTTACTGCCCCTTACGGTGCTTTGGGCTCCGGTCTGCATGGGCCAGCGGGGAGAGACCGGCACCCTGCACCAGCTTTGTCTACTGAGATGCCGCCCTTCCCCGAGGCCCTGGACCCGCACACCCACGTCGGGGGCGGCTCGGGTCCCTGAGGGTCCTGGGATTCGGGAGCTTGGCCCTCCAGAGCATCACAGCCTCACCTGGGAGAAAAACGTCACCCCGGTGAGGCCCCAGGCCTGACACCACAGGTGGAGGAGGGACAGTGTCCCTGGAGAGTCCAGGCACAGCCACCCCGCACCCTCCGTGCCATTGTGGGACCAGAGTGTCCTGCATTCAAACAACATCTAGTCTCGAGTTGTGCACGCAGCTCGGTGTTCCCGGGCCACATCATAAAAAGATTTACAAGACCGTGTTAAACTGGCAGTAAAAACAATTAACTTTAATGGCACCTGGGGTGGGTGGCTGGGTGGGTCAGAGGGAGGCCGCCCGTTCCTCCTGTCAGACCTGGAAGCCAGGTGAGGGAGGGGAGCAGCTAGCAAGCAGGCAGCCTTTGGAGTCTCTCCTCTCTCCAGACACCCCCTCGTCCGCTTGGGAGGTCAGTGTTTCAAGATTAAAATGAAAAATGGGCTGGAGGAGAAATCAAGTCCCACTTATCAGTTCCCAGCCAAATGATCCTGAACAACTCTCCACCCTTCTGAGGCCCACTGTTCCTGTCTGTTAAATGGGATTATTTGTTCTGTTTTGTTTTGACAAAGTCTCACTATATAGTTCAGGCTGGGCTCCAACTGGTGGATCCCCCTGCCTCAGCCTCCCAAGTGCTGGGATTACAGGGTTGCACCGCTATACCCAGCTAGGCTTTTTAAATGCTTCTTTTCTCCGACTTATGAAGATTTCAAGTGACAGTAATTTGGAAGCCCCTCCCAGTATGTCTGGTACGAATTATTAGATTCAGCCTGTGTATATGTTTAATAAATGTCCTTTTGGGGAGGATGCAGACTCCCCAGGTGTAAAACGAGGTGGGAAGACCAGGCTTGTGCAGAGGTCACAGCCACCTTTCAGACTCCTGCCTCAACCAGCACCACTTAAATGTCGGTTTCCTGCCGAAATTGACCCACTTGTCCAGTGGGTGACCCCGGAAGCGACCCCTTGCTCCAGGAGGCTGCAGCCCCAGGCTTTGGAAGCAACCTGGATCTCTGGAGCTCTGGTGAGGAAATGAGTGGCCGGGGGGCCGGGGGCAGGGCCTCCAGCGCCCGCCCGCCTCCCCTGGACCAGCCCGGAAAGCCCTAATTCTGCAGGACTCCTCGGCCTGCAGACAATTAACATGCGTTTCAGAAAGACCTCTGTTCGCCGTGTCTGTGTGTGGCCCTCTTGGCCAGCCAGGGCCAGAGAGGGACGCCTGCAGCTGGGGGGCGGCCCCTTGTGACGACGTAAGTCGGGACTGTGCGGCCACCTCCTTGTGCCTCCGGAGGCCGGCTCTGCAGGCTGCCCCTCGCCAGGGCCTCTCCAGGCCTGTCCCTGCTCCGGTCCCGGAGCGCGTGACCAGATGCACACAGACAGGCGGATGCTACCGACACCCAGCGTGGCTCCCCTTGTCACCCCGGCTCCCAGCAGCAAGTCAGTGGCAGCCATTTATTCTGGACCCCTCGTTCATGGCGGTCAGTTAAATTGTGACTGTGGAGACCATGGTCCTAGGCGGTTTTCTCCCCGGGGGCCCCGCCCCCTTTCTGCTCTGGGTGACCCTAATCCTCGATCAACGCTCGAATTCCTCTGGGTCCTGTCAGGACGCTTGCTCCCCTGTGCTCAATCTTGGGAGATCCCCATGTGGCATCTGGCCGTCAGTCTGTGCGAAGAAGAAGTGTATGAAGGGCTGCGGTCTGGGGCCACCAGCCCCCCACTCAGCCCCCGGCCTAGGGGGTGGTCAGGAAGCTCCATATGTCTGTTCAGTGACTTTTACTAATCTAGGCCTCAGTTTCCCAGCTGCAGCACCTTCTAGAGTAGATCCTGGAAGTGAACGTGTTTATATAAAAAGCAGGTGACAACCAGACAAGCTGTGTATGCCTGGAATCCCAGCCACATGGGAGGCTGAGGCAGGAGGATCACAAGTTGGAGCCCAGTCTTGGCAATTTAATTTTGAACCCTGCCTCAAAATTTAAAATTTTTTTTTTTTTTTTACAGAGAGTTGGGAATGTAGCTCAGTAGTACAGTGACCCTGTGCCCTGGCTCCAGCATCAAAAATAAATAAATAAGTACAACTGGTGACCATGGACCTGAGCTCCTGGATGCCCAAAGTTGGGACATGCTCTGCAGCTCGGAAAGAACCAGAGCCTGGTCATCCACAGATCCCTGCTCCCAGATCGCCGCCCCCTTGGGCACCCAGAGGAACCAGCCCAAGGACTCTTCGTGTCCAGAAGGAACTCAGACACCCCACGCCTGTTGGCCTCCTCCTCATTCCAAAAGCAGAATTAATTTCCAGACAGCAAGTCTGGAGCCCCAAGAATAAATCACAGTGGAGCTGGAGATCAGCTTTATCCAAAATAAAACAATTGAGCAAAAATCCCTCTCTCTCCCTCACCTCCCTCCAAACCATTAACAATTCAGTTATTCAGCTACCAGTAGAAATAATGAGGCGGCCACACATCATCCTTGGGGCCGGGCGGAGAAGAAATGGAGATGCCACCAGCCAGGAGACGCTAAGAGCACCCCTAGACCCGGAAGCCGAGGCAGGGTGCCCCCTGCATCAGGGGAGAAAGCAGGGCAGCGAGAATCCCCGTGTTCGTCCATGCAGCGCCCTCACACCCATTACTGTGTCAGAGCCTCGAAGACAGCTGACAGAGCCCGGGTGGCCACCGCGATCCTGGACTCCGGAAGCAGCGCTCAAGAGGAAAACATTTTGTGGGGATGGAAAATGAGTCGCTAGTTTGGAGCAAGAGGCTGACTCGTTCATTTGTTCCATGACTTTTGAAAAACTACAAAAGGGCTCGGAGATCTCCTATTTTAATAGGAAGAGAAATACAACATGAAGATGGGAATTAAATGCTTGTGAATAGACAAGACGTGAGCTGGGAAGGGGTGGCGCTGTGGTGCAGCACTTGCCTGGTATACAGAAGACCCGTGTTCCAAGTGCAACACAGCAAAAAAAAAGAAGTGGTGGGGGCACAAAGTGCTAGGAAGAAAGAAAAACAATAGCAAGGTAGCCAGGGACAATGGCACATGCCTGTAATCCTGGCACTCCGGGACGCTGAGGCAGAAGGATCTCAAGTTTTATCCTGGGCGACTCAGGGGCTTAGGTGGCAGGCTCTAGTAAGTGCTCCGCACATGTCAGTGGCCCCCGTCCACTCCCTTCTACAAAGATCAGCTCTCCCAGGGACCCACAAACTGTCCAGTTATATCCCAGGCCTGGGAATTGACAGATCGCAGACCAGCGGACAGGGCCAAGCACAGCCACCATGCCGGGTGCCTCTCAGTGCCCAGGACTGGGCCAGCCCCCGGCCCGACCCTGTCTCCCACACCCTCCCTGCCCTGCGTGGGGCCAGCAACTACGACTGCCACCCCAGCCTCAAAGCCTAAGCTCCCAAATGCCCAGGACATCACGTCTGAAGCAGCTCTCAGCCGCCACGTCAGTCTCCTGGGAGACGCCACGGATACGCAGGGTGCTTAAGAGACGGCCGGGAGGGAAGGAAACGGCCAGGCGTGGTGGCACAGCCTGTAGTGCCAGCACTTGGGAGGCTGAGGAAGGGGGACCACCGCAGGTTCAAGTCCAGCCTGGGCTACCGAGCGAGACTCTCGGAACAAACGAACGAAAAGAACCCTCTAAGCCACAGATGAGAAATCTGAGACCCCGAGAGGTTACAAGGCTGGGAATTCATAAAAATCCACTAATGAAGCTAATAAACACCCCCTTTAAAATAAGGCTCGGGGAAAAAAAGAAGCCGGCTGGCGAGTGGCCGGAAGACACACCTCCAGATTCTTCCCCAAGTGCGACCACAGCTCACTTGAGCCTATCAGGGTGCTGACAGAGGAGAGTGCTGGCGCAGGCCGGGGACACACGACAGTTCCAGGAACGTTCCAGCGCCCTCTGGACGCGCGCCTGGCTGTCCTTCTTGGCGGAAAAGTCCACCGAGTCCCCGAGCTGCCCCTGACGAGCGGTCTGGCGCGGCGCGGTGTGACACAGGCGTCCCCTCTTGGCGCCCGGCACTGTTCTCGTCAGTCCCCGGGAGGGTCCGGTCCTGGGCTCACCGGCTGAAGGTCAGGAGGGATCTGAGCGACTTCCCAGGCCACGGGGCACCCAGGTACAAGGAGAACGGGACCCGGGTCCCGATGTCTGCTCTCTCTCTCTCCGGTCTTCCATTTAAGCGCTCAATATTTGAGAAGTCACCGTTCTAATTCGTTCTACCAGCTGGCTCTGGAAGTCAGCAAAGTGCCTCAGTTTCCCCATCACCTCCTGACCCATGTCCCAGGTGCGCTCTGAGCACTAACGAGTTAATGCACCAGGAGGCTGAAGAGCTCTCGTGGGACATAATTACAGAGAACGTCCCTCCCTCCCTCCTGCAGCCTTCTGGGAAGCTGCTGACAGAGAGCAGGTAAACAAACGGTGTCCTGTGTCTCCGCTCCCCCGGCCGGTTAACTCTTCTGACACGCAGGTCTCCCGCATCTGGGGTCCCTCTGGCCTCCAGGATTCCCTGCGCCACTCCGGCCTAGACACCCATCTTTTCCAGGCCCCCATTCCTGTCCAAATGGATCCAAATCCCCCACTGGGGACCCGGGTGGGACCTGGCCAGTCGGAGTCCCAGGTGAGCAGGGTTCTAAGAGTTAAGCATCTTCCGCAGAATTCCTGGGCCAATACCAGCCGAGTTGCCAGATTTATTGACTTTTAATGTCTCCCGTGTCGTTCCATTAGCCCTCTTTCCTTGGGCCCTCTATCTCTCCCGTCTCGCTTCTCCCCACTTATGCACCATAACCCCGGCTGGGTATTTTCCCATTAGCTCCTGCACCAAAGTCTGCGCATTGAAGGGAAAATCATCGGGCTCCCCCACCCCGTGGAAATGTTTACTTTGATCCTCTTTATCTCTTCTTGAGCGTCTCGCTGCTTCTCGCTGAGAATTTCTCAGCACAGCACTAGCTGCTGGCTGGCTGGACCAACCTCCTCACCCCGATTCGGCACCCTGGGAGCCCCCTCTTTCATTTCCAGTTAGCTGGTGCCTACTGCAAATACCGTCCTTGACTCATCTAGCCGCTTTGCTCCTCCCATGCAAAAATCATCCTCCATTAGCCACCACTCAAGGCAAAGGCCACAGACGTCCCGTGATGACTCGGGCCGGCTGAGTCCAGCCCTGACCTGGTCACTAGCCTGATGTCACTACCTTGTTCTGACCTTGGCTAAGTGACTCAGTGTCACTGTGCTTTGGTTTCTTGATCTGTGAAATGGGGTGGCAACTACCAATCTCCTTGGTGGCAGAGGTGATGAGGCTAAGGTGAGACTCATGACCTGGATCAAAGGTTTAGCACAGCGGCACCATGTTGGCATTTACGCCAGTCCTACCACCAGCCAGGCACCTGATCACCTCCCTGGTTTGCACCACCTCTGAACACTTCCGGTCCCCGTCCATCTCCCTGTGTGCTGTTTCCTGTCTTGAGCATCCCTTCTCCTTCATCGTGACCTGGTGACCCCGGCTCCTCTGTGTGGCCCGACCCAAAGTCCCTCCCTTAGGAACCATCCTGCCAGCACCCTGCAGTCCAGGGACGGTGGGGCGAGGCGTCCTCCTGGCTCACGGGGCAAACTTGAAGGGCCGGGCTCGACTTCATGAACGAGTGCATGGCGAATGCGAGTAACCCGATCTTACTTCCTCTCCATTCTCCACCCTCCCCGCCCTGAGTTTGCTCACCTTTGGCGATACGCTGCCGGCTACAGATTTTTGTTTCATGTCCTCTCTCTTGCTCCTTTGCAGTGCTGGGGATGGAACCCAAAGCTCACGCACGCTGCAACAAGTGTGCTGCCCCTGAGCTGCACCTCAGCCAACTCTTTCTGGAATAATCTCTCAGGCCTTCCAAGCTGTTTATATTAGAGCTGTAGTGTTTTTGAACTGGAGAAATTGCTCTCCACTTTTTCACTTATCGATTCATCCAAATGTATTGAGCACCTACTATGCGCTTGGTGAGGCACAGTGCTAGGTACTGGGGATGCAGATGTGAAGTGTTTTGGAGGAAGACAGACCTCACGTGAACCGTGACACGGTGGTGCAGTGCTGATCGGTGCCACCAAAGGGAGGCCTGATGCTGCAAGGTGTGTGATAGCAGCGGGATCACACCTAGCCCAGCCTTCAGCAAGGCCTCCTGCAGGGAAGTGAGCTGCGACCTGAGCTCTCAGGGGTGCAACAGGGTCACTCAGGTGGGAGGTGGGAGGAGTGCTCTGATAGCATCCTGTGTCCCATGGCACAGAAGCATGGTGAGAAGCAAGGAGAGAAAATCAGTGCCATGCATCAGTCAGCTAATGCTGTGAAACAAACAGACACAAAGCCTCAGCCTCACAATCAGAAGCATTCATTTCTCATGCGGCTCTGGGCTGGCCGACTTGGCAGGTTGAGTGGGGCTGGTCTGCTCGAGCTAGATGCAGGTTGGCTGGGCAGGGCCTGGGCCACGTGGACACATTTGGGCAGGACACGGGAGAAGGGGCAACAGCGACCCAGAGAACACGCCTCTCTCGGCGGCAGAGACGAGGAAGGGCAAGTGGAGACACATCATGCCTCTTGAGGCCCGGGATCAGAACTGGCCCGCTGTCATTCCTGCCAAGTCCTCCTTCATATCCTCAGTCACCTTAACCTCGCAGGAATGGAGTCACCAAGTCACAGGCGGCGGGCATGGACACGGGGGCGTAGATCACAGGGCCAGTGACTCAGTTTACCAGAGCAAAAGCAGGAGACGGACAACCCACCCGAGACGAGTCGGGGTCTGCAGAAGTATTTTTTGATCTTTCTCTTAATAGCAATGGGAAGCTATTGGAAATACATAGCCTGGTGGTGGAACATAATTCAATTTGGATTTTAAAATGATCCTCTGGCTGCTCTAAACAAACAGATTGGAGAGAGAAAAAAAAAAGAAGAAAAAGAAGAAGAAAAACCAGCGTTCCCTAGAGCTTTCTGTTCCGTGTAAGTTTGAATCTGCGTGAGTGTGCATGATGGTACGCGTGTCTGTGCTTCCACACTTACGCGCTCGTCTTCCTTGTTCCCTAGAACCATCTTCCCACACATCTTAAGAGCAGGTTTTCTGCTCATCAAGTGAGACAATAACAACTCTATTGCGTCATCTCCCAGACTCTCTGGGATTCACACTTTTCCACCGTGGAGAGCAGGAGAATTTCCATGTGTTTTACAAATGTCAATTCATTTCACTCCTAAGAGGTGCTTGTTCTTATTGTCACAATTACCATCATAACAATGGCAGCTTCCCAACCTTCTGTCTGCCGGGGATTGTATCCAAGCCCCCCACCCACCCCAACACCTGGATGTAGAGCAAGGACTTTGGTCTCATTGGGCGAGTCCTGAGGAGCAGAGAGATCAGCGGGTTGGGTTTGCTCTGGCGTTGGTTATTTATTTTTTCTTTTTTTCATAAAACCCACGGCTCGCTCTTCTGCCACCTCACCTGTTTGTCTTGACAACAAAATTCCAATCAATAAGCCCAACAGACGCTCTGTTTGTGTAGAACTGTTTGACCAGCCCGGCAGACCCCTCCCCTCTCCGTCCCACACTCCAAGAATACCACCGGGGACCCTCCTGCGCCCCAAAACATTCCTGACAGTCCCTGGCTTCGCTCAGTCAAGGGGAACATCCATCTTAAGGCTAAGCAGCCAGAAAAACCTGTTTTCCAGCAGGAGCTGCCATTCTTTACAAAGATGTGCAGAGAGCGAGGGGCTGTGTGATTTGAAGAGCCCCGGCCGCCCCGGCCGGGATACAATACGGCCTTCTTCTCCCGCACATCACACTCAAGTCTGCAAGCCCACCGCAGGGGAGGAAGAAGAGGATGCCGTGTTGCCAGCCCTAGAAACAAGGCAGGCGCAGCAGGACGCAAGTTTGCAGAGCTGGGGTGAAAACTCCAGCCGCTTCTCTTTTGTCAGCCTTTTTGAATGAAAGGGGAAGATTTACTGCTCGCGTCAGCTGACAGTCTTTTACGGCCATCGCAAATGGATTGGAGACACCGGGGTAGCGGGTGAGCTGACCACGGAGTTCATCGGAGCAGGCTCGTTTTTAAGATCCATCCGACATCATGGGCGCAATAAAGCAGCAGTCCTGACTGGAGAAAGAAGAATTATGCTGGAACCTTCCGGGGCCGGCGCTATTAAACACATGGTCAGAGTGCTGAGGGCTTCAAGATGGACATGTTTGCAGTAGCACCCGCTCGGCCTGCCCGTTTCTGCCCATTTAGCAAGATCGGCTTGCAGTGTAGGCAGAAGTCTAGCGGTGCGGCTGATGGGGCGCTGCATTTATTATTGATAAAGGTGGAGGGGGAAAGGGCTGGAGGCCAGATAACACCTGGTCTGACCCAGTTACTGCTTAGGTAGCAGATATCTGTAATTTAGCCAGAGACCGCGTGCTGCGGTCCTGCCACAGACAGCCCATTTTGTCCAACTTCATCTCCCATTTTATTTTATTTTTCAAGACAGGGTCTTACTATGTAGTTCAGGCTGACCTTGAACTCATTATGTAGCCCAGGGTGGCCTTGAACTCACAGAGATCCTCCTGCCTCAGCCTCCCGAGTGCTGAGATGTGCCGCTATGCCCAGCTGTCTCTTTTTCCAAAAAAAAAAAAAAAAAAAAAGATTTCAGGCTGAGGATATAGCTCAGTGGTAGAGCACTTGTCCAGTATGTGTGAAGCCCTGAATTCAATCTCCAGTACCATAATACTACTACTACTACTACTAGTAATTTCTTAATTATAGAATTCATTAAGAAGCCAGATGTAGTGGTACATGCCTATAATCCCTGAACTCAGGAGGCTGAGGCAGGAGGACCACTGTGAGTTCAAGGCCAGCCTGAACTGCAAAGCGAGACTCTGTCTCAAAAAAAACAAAACTGAGTAAATAAATAAACAAATAGAACTTAATATGAGCTATTAAAAGACATCTCCTCTAAACAAATTTGTCATAAAATGACATCTTCTCAAGGAAAATAATACATTCTTGGGCACAAAGAATATATTTCGAAAAATGCAAGGAAGTTGCTGGGAACATAGGTCAGTGGTAGGGCATTTGCTGAGCATGCGTGAGGCCCTGGGGTCCATCCCCAGCGCTGCAGACATTTTTTAGATAAATAAAGAAAAAAGAAAGTGATACCTTTCTCCTAGCCACTCCCCTCCTTGGTGGGGGGGTTGCCTGCACCCCGCATGGCGCTGGAACCCAGGACCCTGCGTGCTGAGCCACTCCCAGGGCGGTGCGTGTGCGTGTGTGTGTGTGTGTGTGTGTGTGTGTGTGTGTGTTCCTTCTCCTCTCCAAACAAGTGATGAACGCCTCGCACAGAGGTGAGGAAGGCGCCCCCACCAGATTCCGCAGCCTTAATTCTGCTGTTAACACTCCTGAGACACAGGGATGAGAAGTAAATCCCTCCTTCACAGCGCAGACCTGCGGGCAATGTGGTTTGTTTAAAGTCTCTGGCTGAGCGATGGCCCTCTCCTCCTGTGTGCTGAGAGGGAAGGAGGCCTTTAAAATTAAAAATGAAAAGGAAAAAAAAGAGAAAAAGAAATGTGTTCCCTTCCCTAAGGCAGCTTCCAGTCTGTAAATATCATCATTAGGACCCCCCAGATGGATGGACGGGGGCCTGAAGGAGTCTTCTTTGAATCTCCCAGAGGCCAGAGAGTGGGGGCTCGGCTCGCACAAACTCCTCTTTCATTTGCTTGGCAAGGGGAGTCCCGGCTCTCGCGGATTCAAGGGACCCAGGCCAGTCTGAGGCTGTGCACGGACGGACAGACCCCTGCTGCAGGAAAGAATGTCTGTGCACATTTATTTCAGGTTATCCTTTTTTAATTTCCATCTTAATGCAGTTTAATATATACAGTATGTCAGCACAGCAGAAGAGGTATATAATTCAGACACCCAAAACCTGTAGATAATGGAGACTGTCTACTGAAATGTCAGTTTTGAAGGATGTGGTGTCCTCCGAGGCAGTGTGGCGCAGGCCTGTAATCCCAGCTATTTGGGAGGCTGAGGCAGGAGGACTGCAAGTCTGACCCAGTCTGGGCAAGTTAGGGAGACCTGTCCAAGAATTTTTTTAAAAGGGAGGGAGGTGGCTTAGCTCTCTCTGGGTGCTAGACTATGTGCTGCCCAAGCGAGCTCTCCTTGGGTTCTGTACCCAACCCTACCCAAATGATGATGATGGCGGTGATGGTGGAAAAACACGAAGAAAGTGGTGAAATATCGCTGTCTTACAAACAGGGAAATAATCATTGCTGACTGTCAACACACCATGAAGGAGAAGGGACGTTGTGTAGCCACTTTCTATGAATCACACAGAACCTCAGCAAGCATCTTGAAAACACTTGTGCGTGGCAAACGCTGGGGACAGAAGAACATGACAAACAACACTGCCAGAGTACAAAGGCAAGAACCCTTGTGAACCATTATGAAATAATGGCTCCATTGTTGCTCCAAGATTGCCCGTGTGTTGATAGTTATTGAGTTTGGGTCATGGGTGTACAGGACCTTGTCCTACCAGCCTCTCTACTGTTTCATGTTGAGAACATTGAATTAAAAAATCTGGAGACCCTGAGCAAAAACCCCCAAATCAGGAAACACTTCAACTCCATTTAGCACCAAATACTGCAAGAAGCAGGTGGTGAGGAGACATAAACAGGGTTACTCTATCTAGGGCACTGGCTCCGTGTCACACAATAAACTAAGTTCCGTCTTATAAGACAGAGAGTCTCTCTGTGTAGTCCAGGCTGACCTTGAGTTCACTATGTAGCCCAGGCTGGCAATCCTCCTGCCTCAGCCTCCCAGAGTGCTAGAATTATAGATATTCACCAGCATACCGGGCTGGGGTTGAGGACTCCGTGGACTTTTAGGAAGAAGTTCCACCTTGTGACCCCTCTTAAGCCAAGACTGGCTCAGCCATAGCTCACTCCCTCCTGGCCTGATGAAAATAGTCCTTGAAATGTCATTTAGGGCATGGCTTTCCTGTCCAAAACAACCCTGTCCCGCCACTCTGCCTGCCATATCCGAAGATGGACCAGCTTTCTAAGAGGATCGTGTCTGTCTGTAAGGGCCCGAGAGACAATCTGTCCCTCTGCAATTCCGTTTCTTACTCTGGTATCATCCAATAAGCTCTTAAGTACAGTGATGTGGAATCTATACACCGGGTCCTTGAATGGGGAAAACCACCACACCTTCATTTTCCCTAATCTCAGACAATATTTCCTTCCGTGACGGGAAGAGATGACCTGCCACTCGGGATGACCAGCAGCCTCGACCTAGTCACCGGGGGAAATCTCGGGTGTCTTATTGCCTGGCCGTTGGGACTGAAATCTTGGGATACTGTTTTATTCATCCCAATTCAAGAGTACAAATTTGTAGTCAGGCGTGGTGACACCCGCCTATGATCTCAGCACTGGGGAGGCTGAGGCAGGAGGCTTGCCATGAGTTTGAGGCCAGCCTGGGCTACACAGTGAGACTCTGTCTCGAATTAAAAACCACACAAAAAAATTGAGGATTTAGCTCAAGTGGTAAGGCACTTGCTTAGCAAGCACAAGGCCCTGAGTCCAATCCCCAGCACCAAATAAATAAATAAGCAAAAAACAAACAAAAACTGAAATGAAGAAACTAATGTGCACAGACCCGTACACATTGCTATCATTCCCTTAGGAAAGCTTTCTACAGTTATAATTGCTATGTCAAATGACTACAATGTAGCAAATACTCTCAGGTATGAAAATAAGAGTCTAATTTAGAACCACCGCTACAGCTTGTCATCTAACACATTCATAAAGAGCATTTCAGCCACTATACCTCGAATGTGAGTTTCCTTTAAATATTTCTGGGAGATTCTTTTGTGTGTATTTATTTTGCTCTACCATTGAGCTACACCCCCAGCCCTTTTCATTTTTTTTCCTTTGAGACGGGATCTTGCTAAGTTGCCCACGCTAGCCTTAAACTTGAGATCCTCCTGCCTCAGCTTCCTGAGTATCCAGGATTACGGGTATGCGCTGCCACACCTGATGGCTTTCATATTTTTATTGTTTTATTTCAAGCTCAGGTTGGGATTCTAAGGCTCGAACAATAACAGAGCCTGGAAAACAGCCGTCCGGACCTACAATCCATAACCTGCTGTACACAAAGGCTGTAGGAAAATACGTTGACCAGCCCGCTCCAAAATGTCCAAAGAGTGTGGGAGCTGGACGTGGCTTACTTTTTTATTTATTTCTCTCTTTTTTTTCTTTTGGTTTTTTGAGAGGGTCTCACTGTGCAGCTGAGGAGATGGCCCTAAACTTTCAGCGATCCTCCTGCCTCAGCCTCTCAAGTGCTGGCATTACAAGCGTGCGCCACCACTCCCAGCTACTAAGCATGGCTTTCCGTGGCACGGAGCCCCCAGGAACCCCTCCTCTGCTCTTCCAGCCTCTCCTCAGGCCAGTGCCAAGTGCCGCCTGCCTCTAACCCTTTCCAGAGGTCTGCCCGCCCCACCATCAGAGTGGCCCCAGGCCACACAGCTTTATTTACACCGCTTATTGTTTTATGGTTTCCTTCTACCGCTGGATTCACAGCGGTCACACAGCCAGCCTTACTGACCTCCCCACGAACGCACTGGGCAAAGGCGGCATCTGCACTGAGCCTGAGCCGACCCTTCTCTGCGATCCCTTAAAGGAGCCTGTGTAACAGCTATATCCACTGTACTGACCTTGTATTAGGTAACATAATATCTGGAGATGCTCTACAGGGTCTGGGAGGCAGCTCAGATGCGACAGAGTGACAGAAGCCGGGCGTGGTGACTCATGCCTCTAATCCCAGCACTCAGGAGGCCGAGGCAGGGAGTCACCTCGAGTTTGAGGCAGCCTGGCCTACGTAGCGAAACTCAGTCTCAAAACAACCCCAACGACAAATTTTCATTTCCCACAAATCGGGTGCTTCGAGAAAGTGAGTTAATTGTGGAGACATGCATTAAGGAACTGAAATGCCGAAGGGGTCCGTGTCACCGCCCCACCCCTTTATCTCCCAGCAAGGCGATGGCGGCCCCTGTTCGTTCCCAGGCTGGGCCTCCCCGGTGCCCTCTGGCAGCTGGAGGCTCGGAACCTGCGCCCCTCTCAGCCCACCCGGACCACAGAGGGGCCTGGGCAGAGAGGAGTCAGGGACTCAGAGTCCCCGGGCTGGGTGTCCAACACCATCGCGGAGGGCCCTGGCTCCAGGGTCCCATCCTGAAGAGCTTGGATGAGTGGGCTTTCATCAGCCACCCAGAGGTGGTAACAAGTCTCAGGCAGGCGGCTGCTCACGGCCCTGGAGGACCGAGCAGGATTCCAGGGGCCTCTGGATGTTATCAGTCACTCACTGTCTGGCCGGCAGACGGGTGGGGCCGCGGGCCGAGCGGGAGCTGTGCTGGAGGCAGAGTGAGGGCGCCCACACAGATTAGGGGTCTGGCCCCGTAATCTGCACCCACTCGCGGAGAGGGGGTGTAGCCGCGGGGACCCGCAAGTCCCGCGCCCAGCCCGGCCCGGCCCGGCCCTCCCCGGGCCCCGGAGGCTGGTGATGCTGTGGGGCGGGGGACAGAGGCGGGTGGGCGGCGGGCCTGCAGCCCTGGACAACAGCCCCTGGGCGCAGGGGTGGGCAGAGCTACTCTCTGGTCCACTTCAAGATTCCTGCTTCAAAACTACCCCTGATGGCTTCCAGACAAGTCGGCACCAGGGGTCATTTCTGGAGGCTGTAGTGTGATGGTAGCAGCTGTACGGACAGGTGTAAATCTCTCCCTGCATTCCTGCCCGGCCCCTCCTGGCTTTCTGCACCTGAAGCAGGTCCCATTTAATACACACACACACACACACACACACACACACACACACACAAGGATGTGCTTGCTCACCGCGCCTGGTCTGCCCCCGGGTACATTTTTCTTTTTCTTTCTTTAGTGTTCCTTTAAAACAAACTACCAGCTATTTGTTAAAGCAAAACAAACAGAAGCCTTTGCCACAACAGAGAGAAAGAGAGAGGAGAAAAGGAAAAGAAATACTTC
Source organism: Hystrix cristata (assembly GCA_004026905.1). Lineage (NCBI taxonomy): Eukaryota > Metazoa > Chordata > Mammalia > Rodentia > Hystricidae > Hystrix > Hystrix cristata. Next base: position 91,342 of record PVJO010001587.1, read on the forward strand.
GCTTTGCCACCATTAAAATGTCCCTTTTACAAATGCCTCTCCTGGCTGACTGCCTGGCGAGTAGGGGGAGGTGGAGGGAGAGGATGGGAGTTGTGGTTTACTTGAAGCAGTCGGGGTGATGAGTTGGGGGGCAACTTCACTTTGACCAAGTTCGCTGGCCCCTTGGCCTCGTTAAACATAGATGTGTTTTCCCAAGGTGATGAGGTGGCAATGATGGGGAGCAGGACCCCCGTGCACACACCCACCACTCTCTAGCTGGGCACCTAGGAAACTGGGCAGCACCTCCCATCTGGCCCAGTGCACTCTGGGAATCTGGAGGACCCGGGAAGGGACAGAAATCTCATTTCCTCTTCCGGGTCAAGCCAGCTACTCCAGCCAAGCTTCCTAGTGGGTCTGCGTGGAGGCGCGCTGGGGAGTAGAGAAGGGCTTCGCTGGGAAGCCGATGGCAAAGAGAAATGGAGTGTCTTGCCCCAGCTCCCAGCCACATACAACCCAAAGGCCCTGTAGGGAAGCCTTGTGACCCCCTAAAGAATGACAGCTCATCTCGGTTGCGGGGAGCTACTACTTTCCAGGGTTTTGCAAACCGTATTCCCCCTGGCTGGAGGCTGCCCCGGGGTTGGTGGGCTTGAGCAGTTCAGTCCTGATTTCATAGAGGCATTGGTACCATGCTAGAGACTCTGACATGTAAGTTAAGTAATACGTCAGGAGGTCTGTGCATTTCCCCGGCCTTTCTTCTGTCTCCTTTGGGCCAGTCTTTGCCCCAGGTGCCTTAGTCCCCACTTCCTCTGCCCCTACTTGCTTTGATCTGTTTCTCTTGCGGTGTGTGTGTGGCGCTGGGGATCAGACCCTGGGCTTCCACACTGAACCGCATCCACAGCCCTTTTTAAATTTTTTATTTTGAGACAGGTTCTCGTGAAGTTGCTAAGTTGCTAGTCTGGGCTCGAGGCTTGTGACTTTCCTGCCTCAGCCTCCCACAGTGCTGGGATCACATGTGTGCATCTGTAGGCCGGCTATATCTCTGTCTCTTTCTGTCTCTCTGTCCCTCTCTCTCTCTCTGTGTCTTTGTCTCTTTGTCTGTCTCTCTTCTTCTCCTCTCCCCTCATCCCTCCCCCAGTCTCTCCGGGTGTCTCAGGGTCTCCTTCTGTCTCTCTGCGTCTCTCTGTGTCTTTCCCCCTATTCTCTCCTTCCTCCTTCATGTCCCTCTCTCTTCTCTGCTCCCTGGCACTGGCCTTTTTCTTCTCCATCTGTCTGTCTTTGGCCCTCACCTTCCACACAGCCCCACTAGCTCTCAGCTGAGGAGGGGGAGTCATACCTACTCCAGCCCCTGAGGACCTGGAGCCGGCCACAGGCCGGGGGAGGGGGCAGTAGGTAGGTTTCTGCTGCTGAATAGGAGTTGGCCAGATGAGTCCAGCCTTGGGAGGCAGGCGGCCTGTGGGGCCCCACCGAGGATCCAGCCACCCCCAGTTCCCCTGGGGGTGCACAGAGTGCCCAGGGGTGTCCCCTAGACCCTATACTTCTTTGTCCTCCAAGGCCTGGTTACTTCCCTTCATTCAGCGGGCAGGGAAGACTTGGGCAGATTAGAGACGGCTCAAAAGGTCTCAGACTGCACCTAAAACCAAACTAGGTCGGAACATTACTCCAGTGCAGGGGGAAGGAGGGGACGCTATCTTCCGGGTGCCTCCAGTTTTCGAGATGGTGGGATTCAGGAAAGTGGCCCACAGAGGCTTAATATATGCACGGCAGTCTCCTAAGAACGTGTGTGCATACGTGTGTGTATATGTGTGTCTGTGTGTGTGTCTACATATGTGTGTGTCTACATATGTATATAGGTATGTAAGTGTGTATATGTGTGTGTATATGTGTGTCTACATGTGTGTGTCTGTGTGTATGCTCTGGGTTATACTGTATCTTTCTACACACACACACGTGCACGCGTACACACACACTAAGCCTCCGTAATCCAAAATCCAAAACTTTCGGGGCACCCACGTGACAGCACACGTAGTAATCTCTGTAACTGAGCTCCTGCGTTGGGTCCCAGTCAAAACAGAAGCCTCCGGCGCACAGAAATGTGGTGCACGATTACCTGCGGGCTATGTGTAGAAAGTGTGCATGACGTAAGTTAGTTCGTTGTGCAATTCCCAAATCTGAAAGGATCCAAACCCAAAACACTCATTGCTGTCAACCACACCCGGTGGGTGTCTCCGGATTCCTGTGCGCTGACTCTGGGCCCCGCCCACCCCAGGAGGCTGGCTGAGCAAGGTGCCCCAGGACCCCTGCTGCCTTCTTGCCACCAGGGGCTGGGTTTGTTACCCCATTTTCCAGAAGAGGAAACTGAGGCTTAGAAAGGTGAAGGACCTACCTAAATTTCTAGGCTCTGCCAGGCATGGTGGTGCACACCTGTAATCCCAGGGCCAGGGACATGGAGGCAGAAGGTTTGCCTGGAATTTGAGGCCAGCTTGGACTACATAGTGAGTTCGAGACCAGCCCAAAGTACATAGTGAGACCCTGTCTGGAAACGAAGCATAAAACAAAGCTCCAAGGGTCTAACATGCCAGCTCCTAGGTTCTGTCCACTCACCAGACGTGTAAATGCACTAGCAGTGAGTGCCAGCTGGCCACCACTGAGGTCCACCAGCCTGCAGTCCCCTTAGTGGAGACCAGGACCTTCCCAGGGGTCCGTCTTGTCTCCTGCCCGGGAGAGGGATGAGGCAGCCATGGACCCACAAAACTTTGGTCCTCCACCAACCGACCCATCCCTGCCCTTCCTCCCCACTCGGTTTTGTCCCTTGCTTCTCTAATCTGAAAACACCGGGGAAACTGAGGCTCAAAGCAGTTGGCAGCAGGCATGGGGAGCGCGACAAGCCCTCCAGTGCGCCCGGCAGGGCTGCAGCGGAGGGAAACCACCGTCCCAGGCCTCCTGGGAGCCGCAGGAAGCGAAGCCAAGCATGGCGCAGGCAGCCCTGGGCCCTGAGCAAGCCAAAGTTGGTCAAAACCCGGCTGGCGGCTGCTGCGTGGACCGCGTGCACTCTCCCAGCGTCAGCGGGTCTTTGCTTGGGGGGAATGCGGGTGTGGAGGGACGCGGGCCAGCAAGGCGGAGGGCAGGGAGATCAGATAGGCTGCTTCTGCAGCTCGGGTCCGGGCGGCCGCAGACGACGTCCAAGCTGCTCCAAGCTGCAGAGAGGTAGAGAAACGACTTGGATAATTGGGAGAAAGGGGAGATTCCGACCTGGGCTTTCCAGTCCGAATTCCATGCGCAGAGCAGGGAGCTGAGGCAACAGTTGAGAGGCAGACGGGTTCAGCCTTAGCAAGGAGGGATCCTGGTGCTGTCCTTAAACATTTGGTGGCAGGCCAAGCAGGAGGACATGGATCCCCTAAAGCCTCCCAGGAGCTTCACTGCCTGGGTTGACAGGAAGGGGACGTTAGGTGGGGACACAGCAGGCCTGCTGTGGGTCTGCCTTAATTCCCAGGAGCTTGTGGGGAGGACCCAGGACACTGGTCACCAAGTCACCTACCTGTGCAGTGTCAGAGGCCGCCCCTTGCTGCGAAGCCACCCGCAGGCAGAGCGGTCTCACCGGGAGCACGCAACACTCTCCGGGCCCCAGTGTGGCGCCCGCTGCCCCCTGCACGGCGACATGCCTGCGATCCCCAATCCCCAGTGTCCCCAGCACCGGCGCGAGCCTCCTGGCCCCAGATGCTGCCTGGCAGGCTGAGCAAGGGCATAGAGAGTTTGGAGCGGGAGCCGGGACAGCAGGAAACCCCTCCAAGTCTGGGGAGCAGGAGAGACCCAAAGGATGGCAGCCGAGATCAAAAAGGGAAGGGAGAAAAGAGACACAGACGGAGGAGGGAAGCGCACCGCGCAGGGCGACGGGCGCAGGGCGTCCCAGCTGCGTCCCGCCGAGCCTCGCCGACCCACTCGGCTCGCACAAAGCCGGCGCCCCAGGGACCCTTGCCGGACTGCTGGGGCTTGATTCATTTCTTCACTAATTAACTGGAAGCTACGTGGCCCCATCTTTCAGGGCTCAATTAATTCGCCGCGGGCGGTGGGCGGAGGCCGGGCAGCAGAGGCGCCTGCCTGGAGCCCCTTTGTGAAGAGCTGTCTGGTCCATATGGATACACACACACACACACACACACACACACACGCATATGCACACGAACACACAGGCACACATGTGCACATGCTCTTTCTCCCGCTCTCCTGGAACCAGGCACGCACAAAAGTCTTGAAAGACCCAATAAAAGTGCAGAGTTTAGTTCTTTGGGACTTGTACCTCCTGCCCCGCTCACCCACCATCCGCCTTTGCTCCCCGGAAGGAGAGGCCAAAGACCAAGAGGGTAGCTTCCACCTCCGCCTGGGAAGCAGTTAACCCGAAAGGGCAGGTCGCTGCTGGACCTACTGTGTGCGCTGGACTTCTACTGCCTAGTTACTGTCAGCTAATGAGGTAGACAGGCCCCGGCTCGCATCCCAGCTCCCCCAAGGAACTGGCTGAGTGACCCGGGGCCGTGTCTTCGTGTCTCCGAGCTTGTCTGGTCACCTGAAAAAAATGGCCATCACCCAGAACACGCCTGATTCCTCGGATTATCGTCCTGGATGAGCGAGCAGTATCCTCTTTCCTGCTGGGGATTCACAAATACATAACAAACGCATTCGTCAGAGGAGGCGTCTGGGCAAAGGCGCGAGGGCTCCTTGGCAGCGACCCGGCAGCTGAATCCATGGTGACAGGTTCAAGATCCAAATCCAGCCTGGACCTTCGGAGCCCTCCGGACTCTGTGAGAGATTTACTGCCTCACACCTCTTGGGGTGGTGGGGGTGAGGAGGGACCCCGCAAAACTTTCCCCGAAGGGGCTCAGGAGCTTGCTGCTCAGCCAACCCCCACCCTTCCTCAAGCCTGAAATCCCCAAATCTCTTGGGCAGAACCCAGCGCACAGCACAGCCGTTGGGGAGAGGGCTTGTTTGGGGCACCCCGGCCTTGGAGGCCCACGTGGATTGCATCGACCTCACCGTGGGCTGGCTCGTCTCTCCTTGTCAATCAACTGAACACCGAACAAAGTCTAGGACAAAAACCGACCAAAGGAAGTCAAGGGGCGTCTTGTCTTGGTAAAGATGGTGGGAAGTGGCCCAGCCGCAAGGAGAAGGAGAGTCTGTACCACCCCAGGACAGGAGAACAAGCTTCCCCTCTACACCCTCTTATCCTGCTGCTGATTTATTTTTTTAATGCTGTTTTGTAAAACAAAAACGAAACAAGAATTCGTTTATTCAATCAACAAACATTTGATGGTCACACCGTGTGTGCCAGAGATCGCGCTGGACCCTGGAAAACTAACGGGGGAGCTGTACAGAAACATGAAACTGTGGAGCAGGATCATAGAAACCCCTTTGCTGTCACTTCCAGGCTGTTTATTCCAAAGTTTTTCTGTTTATGAAGAGACCCAGAACCGCAGACTAAGTAGGCACAGTGGACTCGTGCTCAAGAGCAGACTGGGGCAGACAGGTTAGAGCCTTCAGGTCAGAACTGACCCAGACAGATCTAGACCGGGCTCCCCTGGTGACCTGGTCAGCTGGGTGAGTGGTGCTAACAGAGCACCAAAGCTGCCAGGGTGCCAGCTCTCGGAGAGAACCACCCAGCCCACCTCTCCACTACACACTCCGGAGAGCTGGGACCTTGAATTTCAGCCCTTTCCCATTCCACGCTTCCAAGGCCTCAATTTTCCTCATCTTTAAAATGGGAACACTATTTTTACTGACATAAACACAACTCAGGACAGGAAGCATTGTGGTAGAGAGGAACCCTTGTTCTCACCTGTGTCTCTAGCACCTGGCAGAATACCTGTCTCCCAGAATCCTCTCTGTCTGGTGCATTTATTCATCCCTCACATCCAACTTTGCTTCCCACTGCCTTCTCAGAATAGGACACCCCACCCCCACCCCACAGCACCCCATCCAGGCTCACATACAGATTCTGTTGGGAGGAAGCGGCCGATAAGTTTGATATTAGCTTTTTAAAATGCATTTTGTTTGTGGGGGATGGTTTTCAAAAGCAGAGAGAATGCTCCTTTTTGCTTTGACCTTCGTTCCTGTATAGAACGGCTGTTTATTGAGCACCTAACCGTTGCAGAGCACTGTGAACAGGGTGGAGAGGTGAGCCCCACCCCTCTTGAAGCTTACACCACCAGAGACCCGACACTAAACTCTCTCACCCCAAACTGCCTTCCTGTAATCCAGACTGCTGTCTTCCAGCTCTTTAAGTAACTTTTGACAAGACCATAAAGCCTAAAGAGTGCCTGGTAGGTGTCGGATGGATTTATTCCTCTCTATGTTGAATCCAGCCTGAGACCCTAAGCACCTTGACAGAGCCCTGCCCAATCTCCAAGGGGCCCTGGACCCTTATTACTTTTCGTTTTCGGGTTTTTGAGACAGAGTGTCTCTGTAGTTCAGGCCGGCTGTGAACTCACTGTGTAGCCCGGACTGGCCCCGAACTTGTGAGGATTCTCCTGCCTCAGCCTCTTCAGTGCCGGGATGACAGGCGTGCAGCCTGGAATGTATCTCAGCCCCGCGGTCACCAATTCCAGCTACAGCTCGCATCAGTCCCCGGGGAAGGCCAGCCGCACCAATCTCCAAGCAGTCGCTGGGGCCCAGCAGGCACCTGAGGGTTCTGGCATGAAGGGGTGCAGCTGGTGAGACTCCGAGGACCCCACGTGTATGCATCCTGTCTTCCTTTCCAGGCACCTCTCCCCTGCGGCCCGACACACACCCACCCACACACACGCACACACCCGGTTCGGGACACAGGCGCTGCCGCAGGTGCATTCTTGGACCCGGGGAGCTAATTCGCCCCATAAGCCTCCTTCCCCCGTTCCTGGTGGAGACGCCCCGGGACCCTCTGCCGAGCCAGGCTCCGGGAAAAGCTTGGGCTTCCGGACGTGTCCAGCGCGGCGGTGACCTCAGAGGCTCGGGACTGAAGCCTCCGCCCCACGCCCGGCGTCGCCGCAGACCCGATCGGGCCCAGCGGACGCCCGGGGAGACTGCTCGCCAGCCGCGTCCCCCCGAGCGCCATCCGGCGGCCACAGGGCGAGGCCCGCGCGGAGCTCGCCGAAGGGTCCGGGGCGCGGGGCGCGGGCTTCCGCGCGGCCGCGGTCCCCGCTGTCACCTCTCCCGGCTCCGGGCGCCTCCGTCTCCGCCTCCTCGCCTGCCCCCCTCGCTGCTTAAGACAGATTCGGGGTCACCCAGCGTTCAAGTCCCCCCTTTTATTTATGCGCAACATCTGCACTGGACAGGCCACGCTGAGGGTTTGCGCCCCCGGAGCCTGGAAACTGGCGGCCGGCGGCTCCGACGGTTCGGCCGGGCTGGGTCGCGCTCGCGTCTCCCTGCGCCGCGAACATGTTACGTCCTGCCCTTCTAATTCTACACCTATGACCTTATGCTGGCTGGAGTCAGGCGCCCTGAATCCCTGCCCTTACTTGCACCACGGACTGGAAAACTTCCTCCCCAAGGCCCGGCGGTGGGTGCCAGTCCCCGGGGGGCGCAGCCCTGGAGGGGGCCACTTGGCCGCTTGGAGTCCTACATGCAAAGGGAGACCACATGCCGTTCTTCATGCACCCGGAATGCTATCGCTAATTTTTTGGAAAAGTGCCTGTGTACACACATATTATATATATTATTGAGCAGGTTAGGGGGAGACTAAAAGCATGGAACAACAGCTAAGCGGGGGCCTGTTCTCCTTGGTAATTTGTAACAGGCAGACTTCATTGCTCCGAGAGAAAAGGAGTAACTGTGTAGTTGCAAAATACATTTAACTCTGTCTATATTGATCAAATAGGAGTCTGCCCGTGGGGTGAGATTGCGATGCATCTTTAAATCTGAGATCTAATTCCATACGCTAGGCTACTTGGAATGTCCATATGTACACACTCTCGCCACAAAGAACGTTTGAGGATTCTTTTGCATTTAAATAATGCAATAGAATAGAAGCTTAAATCTGCAACTGTCCACGACTCAGAGAGCAAGGTCTAAACTCCAGCTCTGAAGGGTCGTGGTGCTGGGCAAGCCTGACCACCTCTCTTCCAAATCCGGTCTGCAGCGGTCTGTGGATAATGTAGCCAAGGGGCACTCCTTCGGCCCTACACCCCTCTCCCACCCAACGTCTACCACTCAGAAACTGTATGATTCAATTCCAACATCCCTGTGCCGTAAAATATTGCCTCACCCCCTTAAACAAATCCTAACCTATAGTGACAAGGCCTGTCCTTGAGTCCAGCGATTTTAAATTCTAGCTGGAGAAGCCCGCGCAGGCTATTCACGGCATTAATACACGAACATAGAAGTGAATGCAACGTCATATTTTAACTTGGCTGATAGAAAAGCCCTTAACTGCCTGCACGGTCCTTCTTCCGCCTCTGCTTTCTCCAAAAGCATCATAGAGGTAGGAGGTGTGGAGGAGTGGGTGGGAGATGAAGTCGCTTGGAACGAAAAAGAAAAAAAGACAAAGACCGAGGCATTATTTACACCTGCAAACTTGGGATGGCTGTATTCGGCCCCAATTGGCTTAATTGTAAATCTTTTCCGCATGGCCCCGACTCCAGGACCCAGCGTCTGGGTTTAATAACGCGCCCCGCAACCCGGCAGGGCCGGCTGAAAAGAGAGACTCCCCGCCCGCCCCCACCCCCAGCTCCGAGGGAATCCGAGCAGCCGCCCCTCCCGAACCAGCTCGAGGTACCAGAAGGCCAGACTCGGACCTTCGGGGAACTCATATTTTACCGTCTAAAGACAAGAAGAGCGGTTTCAAAAGCCCGCGTCCCCTCGGAGCCGGGAGCGGGAGGCGGCGTCCCCTCCTCCCCGCCCCTGCGCCTGGCTCGCGGGCAGGACGAGCGGGGAGCGAGCGGCGTCTACACTGCAGGCTGGAGACTGACTCCGAGTCTCAGGGCTTGCAGCGGAGGGCTGACCTGTTTGCAGAACTGGCTGCTAAGAAAACGTGTAAAAACACACCCCAGCGGGTGGGAAAGACGCTCCCGCGCCGCGCCCTCCCCGCTGCGCACTGAGACTCGCTCCCGGTTTTCTCCCGGGGACGCTGTCCTCGCAATTAATTGCTTTGCCTTGCAAGGCTGTGCAGGACAGATGTGCTGCTGGGCTTCCCAGACCTCGCTTTCATTTTTGGTATCCCGCCCCCAGGTCTTCCCCGCACCTTCATTCTTTGCAAGCGGAGGGTGGCGCGGGGTGGGCATCCACGCTGGGGGACACCGGCCTTCGGGAAGCAAGGGGAAGGGGACCAGCGTCTCTCCGGATCCCGCAATCTGGGTTTCCGTTCTCAGAGAAGGGACCTGCGCTGGGCCGACCGGGCCCGCGCCCCCCTCCGTGCGCCCCGCGCGTCGCCCCGCCCCGGGAGGTAGCAGCCGGGTTACCTGCCGGCCCGCGCCTCGCGGGGTGCCCCGGGCCACCGAGACCCCCGTGCGCGCCCGCGGGCTAGTGCGGCGTTTGGGGAGCCAGCGCGGTGGGGGCAGCCCGCGTCCCCTCGGGTTCTGCGCCCCCTTGGCGAGGCCTGTCCGGACCGGGGTAAAGGAGAAGACCGCGGGTGCAGACCCCGGACCAGCAGCCAGCGCCCCGAGGACCTTTAGGGGCGTCCCGAGCCGCGTCTCCCCGCCGACGCCGTCCAGGGCCCGCAGTGGACTGCGTCGCCCGGGGGAAAGGAGGGAGGCGCCGCGAGGGCCGGCGAGGGCAGCTCCTGTCCGCAGGCCGTTGCTCTCTGCCTGCGGGAAGGATTTTTAGTATTCGGCTTGGAAATGAAATGAATCCATCGAGGCCTGGGCGCTAGCAAAAGCAAGTCTTAGGAGAAGCGTTCTCACAATTCCAAACATTCTGTCATGTGTTTATCTACCTCCCTCTCTCTCCTTCCTCTAAAACATGAAAAAAACGAGAAACTCCTGAGCCCCCACGTATTCAGACTGCAAGGCAGAGAGACCTTCTGGGCCTTCTGGGACCTCTCAGGCTACTGTCTTCACCTCAACCTGGGGCTGGGAGACAGATCCAGCCCTCGGAAGGCACTGATGACCTGCTGGGCGTTCCACAAGACTTAGGACAAACAAAAGAGGCAGGATGGGCTGTGTATTTTTGCAAGGTAGGGATGATTGGACTGCATTGAAATAGTCACATCGCTGGATCCCCTAGTTCCTCTGGTGACATGGGGCAGGCTCTCCAGGCTGCTAGACAGCTAAGCCCAGCACACTGATGCACTCACACCTCTGCCCAGGCCGTTACTTGCCTGGCGGCGGCGGAGATTCAACATCACAGATGGTGCAGGGGGAAGGAGCTGGCGCTTGGTTCCAGGTTTGTGCAAAGCAAGTACAGAACGTCCAGAAAGTCTGTGGGGCTGTGGGAGGCTGCACAGTAGCAGGCCAGGCCTGGAGTCTGGATCCACAATCCAGACCCACGTGCCGGCCTTGATAGCAGTTGTTCCAGCTCTCTACCTGCCAGCCAGGACCACCATCCTGAATCCCAGGCCCGCAACAGGTATTTGCAAGAAACTGATTTTTCACAAAGCTAACAAGGAGGAGAGGCGTGATCTGTTTTCAGGGCAATGGTGAAATCTAGAACGCCCCAAATGCTCACACTTCTCCAATTCCAGCGTCCACTTGGAAAAGGTGACCCCCTGGGGCCCTCCAGGGGCAGCTGCATGTGTTGGGGGGCTTCACTTCTCTCTCCCCTCACACTAAGCAGTGCGGGGAAACAGCAGACGGTATCTCTGGGGACACAGGCAGGCCGATGGCCAACAAACAGCAGAAGGAAACTCTAAGAAGGAAGGAGAAAGAGAGAGAGGAAAGACCCAAGAACAACTTCTGGGCCCGCTTGTCCCTTTCCTCTACACCCGCCCGGAAATAAATGAAGCAGCACGCACCAGTGAACTTTCAGCTCTACCCTGTTTAATTGAAACCCAGTACGAGAAATAGTAATGGATATTGTGTTCAAATTGAGAAAACGTGTCCCAGGCTAGCAGGGGGTATTTAGTTCAGCAGATTTGGAGGAGCCCATCTTTCTTTGGCCTGTCAACCTTCCTGACAGTAGCGGCCACTGAATTTGCCATGCCCTCTCGCTTACAGATCCGCCCGGCCCCTCTGCTCCATCTGCCCCCTGGGAGTGAGACCCCCATGCCCCACTCCCCGGGTACCAACAGCACCAGTACCAAGGAGAAGAATCAAAGAGCAGCAGTTTCTGAGATTCAAGTGTCACCTGCACATGAGGACTGGAGAATGCTTTGCTAGGTATCTTTTTCTTCCATCCCCTGAAAGTATTTTCTCCCCTTTCTCTATACCCCACAAGCTCCAGTCAAGGGACCGAGTCACCCGGGGCCACTGACATGCTTACCTGTCTTGGCTGAAAATCTGGGAAGATGGAATTGAAGAAAGCAAGCTACGGGGTAGTCAAAATGCTTGGGGCAAGAGTCAGCTCTGGCCGGCATCAGGCTGATTTGGGGGGCAGATAAAAGGCAAGGAAAAATTCCCAGCCCCTCCCACGTGAATTCATTTCTGCTGGACTAAATAATACCCACTGCATTATCTTTTTTTTTTCTTCCTTTTTTGTAATTGGGCAAAACACACACACACAAAGAGAGCGTTGAAAATGTAGATTGGCTTGAAATTAGGAAACCACAATTAGTTCCTTTTCCTGAGAGAGGAAAAAACTTTCACAGATGTATAAAAAGCACCCTCCCCAGACACACACACACTTCTTCATCCCTCCCTCTTCCATTTCCTTTCCAATTCATCTGAATCACTAGCTGTGTATAAATTGTCATTTTGCAGGGCCATCCGCTTGGGTGAAAGGTGGATGCTGAAAAGAACAACACGGAGGGTGAGACGTTCTCATTTAGCCCCTGCCCAAAGCATATTTACATTAAAAAGAGGTTTGATAAGTGTGGATTAAGTCATAAGGAAGGATGCTCTAGAAATGGTATAAACCAACTGGCGCCAAAGTGAGCCTCCACACTAAAAATACTGCTTCCCCCACTAGACGACTTTGACAATCTTCTCTGTACGCACACGCTTCAGACTCTCGCACTGAATTGCCCTGATCAATAATTTAGAAGGATGTCAGAGGACAGAAAAATATGTGATGCAGGCAAGCTCAGTGCGCTCTGGGCTCTCGCTTTGCTAGGGGATCTCAGAGCCCAAGGAGCAGGGGTGGGGGCCCACTCGGGACACAGATGACTCGAGACGCCAAGAGAAGGTACAACTTCCAAGCCACACAAGGGGGCCAAATAGCTCTATATGGATAATGACAGTGTATCTCTCCCCAACCAAGGCAGGAAGGGGAAGATGTTTCCTTGGGCCCCAGAAGAGCTGTCTGCAGTCCACCAAGATTAGTGGGAAAGGGCGGGGTGGGGGGCACAGAGACACCCCAGCTAGAAAGGTGGGAGCGAATTCAGGAAAAGGAACTAAGACAGCCAGAGCAAATACAGCAGATGAAAGACTAGAGAAGAGGGCAAATAAGAACCAGAAAAAACAGCAAGAAAGTTAAAGCTAGGGAGCAGAGACACCAAGGAAGAGAAATAGAAACCAAACACAAGAGAGACACAAGAGAAGCGAATGAAAGGAAACACAAAGAAAGGTCACACACCTACATTCAAGACTTGTGAATGGAGAAACAAGAAGACAAAAAGAAAAAGAGAAGGAGGTGGTTGACTTGTCCTGTCTGGTCCAACGGAGAGGGTGGAAAGCTGACTCTGGGAGCCCCTGGCCCTCTCATTCGGGAGAAGCAGCTCTGGAGCAGGCCCTGGGAGCAAGAGGTGGGGAAGGCCCTGAGTTCAAGTCTCCGGGTCTGTACAGGGGTCTGGCCCAGAGTTCAAAACTTCACAGGGCAAAGTCAGAGTCCAGGCCACCAGAGGGGAGCCCTTTCGGGGACCCTCGATAAGAAAGTCTCATCCCCAGTTGGGTGAACTGGGTCAGAGAGAGGATGGAAGCCATGGGACAGGGCATATAGCTTTAAAGCTCATCCAAATCGGAAGGGCTGAGAGACCAGGAGCCATTGGACCAAACAGACCACTCCAGACACAGCCCACCAGAAACTCCCTCCCGGGAAAAGCTCACACACTGGGCGCCTCCAGCTCCTTCATTGGACCTCAGACCCCAGGAGAAACCCTGATGGCCTTATGTCAACAGATTTCCCAAGGCAGTGGGTGACACCTGGCCCTAGGACAAGCTGGGCCAAATCGGGGTGAAAGTTGAAGAGGGAATAAGCATGTAATAGTCCCTCGCCAGACCTCACACACACTGAAGGATATTTACAGCAAAGTTGCCAAAGTAAACTACCCCGCCTACCACCACCGCGCCCCCTCCTTGACGCCTTTTTTTTTTCTTTTAAACTTCAGCTAAACACCATTCGGTCACAAAGGGGTCGATGTGTCCCCTTCATGGTTTCAGGAGGGCGGTGCCATAAAGGAAACGTGGAACCAGCAGTGGATTCCCTGGCGTCTCTGAGCAAGGCCTGGCTCTCTGCAGCCCCAGGCAGGGCGACTGGCCGCTGCGCCCCTCCCAGCACCAGCTCAGTATCTCCAGTGCCCTATCCCTAACCCTCGCGAACAGGCACACACTGCCTGTCTCTCACCTTAAACGCTGCCGACTTTGTTACATCTATGGAGAGGGCTTTTAAACTTAAGTACTTTTTAAAATTCCAGGCCTACCATTTAGTGCAAGTTTTTTTTTTTTTTTCTGCAAAAGGTGTAGGAAATTTGGGGAGTTCTTTCCAACCTAGATCCTGAGCTTCTCCCTTTCCTTCCCTCGCCCTACAGGCACACTCTTCTTGGACTCTGTGGAGCGACCAGCTCAATGTTTCTTGTGTATCTTTTGTTGAGCCTGAGGCCAAGGGAAAGAAGATCGAGGGGTCTAGAAAGAGAGGGAAAAAAAAAAAGAGAGAGACCGGCGCGCAGAGCCGGCGGCTGGAGCCTGCAGCCCGGTCTCAGGGCGCGTTGCCTTGCGGGCTCTGCCGGAGGCCTGGCACAAGTCTCAGGAACGCGCTGGCCAATGTTTAACCCGAATGCTGTGGCCACCAGGCCGCTTTTGTTTGTTCGCAAATTAATCACCCAGCGCACGGCCGGCGCCAGAGTGGGTTTATCACCCACCAGGAGGGGGGCGCGGCGGGCACGCAGAGACAAAGAGGAGTTCGCACCTCCCCGCTTTTGATCCCAGAATTACGGCGGCCTCCCAGCATAATACGAGCCTCCTGGGGCCGAGTCTGGGAGGTCAGTCATAATTGGCGGAAGTTTGCAGACCATTAGCAAGATGTCGACATTTTTCGATTCCGAACCCCGCAAACTTTCCTCTCCCCACCCCCACTCGCGTGCGCGCGCTCGAGTGGGGGTGGGGGCCAGAAGTGGCGAACTGGGGTGACCCCAGGGTTAAGTCAGAACCACGGAAAAAAGGGGCGATGGGAGGGGGTTAGGGTCAGGGTCAGGAAGCGCTCTCCGTCCACGCTGGAGCCAAAAGCAAGTGAAGATATTTACAAGTAAAATCGGGAAGCCCCTCTCCCATGTTCAAAGAACCAGGGAGGCCAGAAAGCAGAGGGGCAGTACGACTGTCGCCCTGCCCGGCTCGCAGGCCCTCGGGGCATCGAGTGAGTGAGGAGGGGGCCTTCGTGTTGTGATTGCAGAATTCCGTGCCTTCCAAGGGGCGCAGCGGGCAGATTGGCCGGCGAGTGCAGACAGAACCAGATCACGGGGATTTGGAGCCGATCTGGGCAGCGCAGCCACAGGCCCCAGGCCCGGCGGCGGCGACGCCGTGGGCCGGGGGCGCTTTGGGCCTCCAGAGACTCGCCGAGGCCCGCAGGGACCTCCGCCGCTGGCGTGCGGACGACGAGGCCTGGTCCCCTTCGGTTTCGGGTGGGCGCAGGGGATGGGGAGGCAGCACTCTGGGCCTCTCCGCCTCTTTCTTTTCTCTCCCTTTCTCTTTTCTTAAACACAGGCGGAGAGAGGCAGAGGGGACAGACCAAAGGGCCTGGAAGGGCAGAGGTGACCAGCCAGGCCCAGTCGGCAGAGCCATGCTGTCCTCTTGGGGACGACAGGGAATCCTCAGCGCTGGCGCCCAGCGAGCGCTCTTAACCATGTGCGCCAGAAATGCGAGTCTGGAAAAGCTTTGTCGCCTCAAAAGTTCCTCCTCTATCTCGGGGCGGTTGGCTCACAAGGGCACCTCACTGTTACCCAACAGTAGTCGCCACTGTGGTCCTGGCAGCAGGCGGTTCGGGGGCACCGGAGGCAAAAGGCTGCGGAGGACAGTGCTGATCCGTAGGCGCGGGCGGCCCACATCCGGGGGTCGCAGCCCTCTAGGCCCGAGCGCAGCCCCTTCCCCGTCCCCTTTCCATTCCAATAAGCTCTCCTATCAGGAAGAGCCAAAAGCATTGACCCCCAAGATCTCCCTCCATCCAGACACCGGCGGCCTGACTCGTCGCTCCCGCCCCCACCCCGAAGCGAGAGCTGTGGGTTTGGGGGAAGCCTCCGACCCGGGTAGGCAGGAGCCGCAGTAACCAGGTTATCAGTTGGGCGACAGGTCTGATCAGAGAGGTCGGGTCGCCTCCCTCCCCGCCGCCCTCGGCGGAGGCCCCCACCCTACCTGAACTGGAGCCAGTGCCTTGGCCTCCGGGGTGGGGGCGTTTCACGGTTTGTTTTACAAATTCACCCCCGACTTCTGGCGAGATAAGTGCCCGGGTGGAGAAAGAACTGAGGCTCCGAAAGATAAGTGCGATGCCTGGAGGAGATACAGGCCGGCGCGCCCCCCCTACCAGCTCGCCCACCCCTTGCCCGCAGCGCCACACCGTGCCGGCCCCCGAGGTGAAGGCCGTGGCGTGGAGTGGACAGGCCGGACCTCGTCGGTCGCTGCAATCACTGTGTCCAGAGCCTCCATTCTCCCCTCTACACCCTTACAGACATCCGGGTGGAATACCGGGAGCCCGCATCCACACGGAAGATGAGATATAAAAGGGTTGGTGCATGCGTTTCAAAATATCCCGAGTCCATCTCCCACGGGAGCGCAGGCGGGCCGGCGCGAGGGCTGTGTACGTATTGGCTTGTACGTGCGGCCCGGCCCGGCGTGCACCGGGCTCCGGGGTCCGCACCTGGCTGCGGGGGCACGGCGGAGGGGTGCCGAGGTCCGGCCGCGTCCCCGCGCCCGGGTTTCCGCCGGCCGGACTGCAGGGAGGGCGGCGCGAGGGGCGCGAGCTGGGGGACCTGGACTTGGCCGCGGCCGGGCGGAGCTGGCTCCACGTGGGGCCTCCGGGGCTCGCCGGCGCGCAAAGGCAGCTCGCCGGGGGCTCGGCCGCCCGCTCGGCTCTCCGGGGGCCGACGAGGAGAAGAGGCCGAGCTGCCGAGCAGCGGCCGCGGCTCGGCGGCTGGAGAGCCGAGCGCGCGAGAGGCGAGCGCCCCTGCCCGGCGCTCGGGCCCGCGGGCCGGCTCCCTCCCTCCTCCCGCCCTGTCTCTGCCTCTCCCTCCCCCTTCCTCCTCTTGGCCCTGCCTCCTCCCTCCAGCCCGGGCCGGGTGACTGAGGCATTTCAGACGTGGGCTGAGCGAGAGCGAGAGCGAGAGCGAGCGAGCTCGCGGGCCGCGGCGATCTCCCGATAAGCCACCTAGAGGCGACTGCGCGCTCCGCGGTGGCGCCCGCCCTCCTCGGATCATGTTGACATATCCGCGGGACGGGCAGTAGTACCGCTGCGGCGCGGCGACGTTACAGTTTCCGACACCTTCTTTTTATAACTCGGCTCTATCCCCCAGCACTCGACCTGTGATAACCACGCCTATGCAGCCACACAATTGGTCCGAAAGCGTCAAAGAGCCAATCAAGAGGCCTCGGCTCCCCGCGGCCCACGGCGCAGCCCGACCTTCTAGAGCCGCCGAGCAGACGCCGGGGGAATTCTAGAGGCGGAGGAGGGCGGCCCGCAGCTCGCCGGCCTCCGCGCCCTCCCGCGCTGCCTCGCCGCTCGCTCGCTCCTTCGCCCTTCTCCCCTCTCGGTCCTCCGCGCCCCGCGCGCCCGGACGCGGATTTCCGAAGCGACTCCGCGCGGGGTTTCGGAGGAGGCGAGAGACCCGAGAGCCGGCGGAGGCACGCGGCGAGATCGGGACCGAAACCGACCGAGACGCCCTCTCCGCAGCCCGGAGCGGAGGAAGGAGGAGCGGGCGGACGGAAGCCAGCGTGCATGCACTTCGAGTTTTGATAGCGCTGGTGGAAGGGGCTTAAATCTGCTTGTGTTGTTTTGTTTTTTGTTTTTTTAAGGAGATAGTTTTTCTGCTCTCTGGCTCCCTCGCTAAAGCCGAGTCCAGTGCAATTGCAGACGCCTCCAGCGAGAAAGGGAGAGGAAGAGATAAGGGGGCGGGGGAAGAAGAAGAAGAAGAAGAAGAAAAGGTAAAAAGTCTTCTAGGAGAACCGTTCGCGTGTGCACCAGAGACCTCGGGGGCTGGGGAGCGGTCCGGGGCGGCGGGCTGCCGTGTCCGCCCCGAGCTCAGCGGCAGGGCTCCGGCGCGAGCTTCCGACAGCGACTTCCACGGGCGGCTGCTAACTCGCCCGGCACCGCACGGCCACTATGTCTCCCGATCTGCCGCCCTGCCCTCTTTAGAAGCGGCGGCCCCCTCCCCAAAAGACAACACTAGCCTCCCTTCTTCTGAAGTGCTTTAGTTATTTCTTCCTTTTTGTTTTGTTCTGGTTCTTTTTTTACGCTTTTAAAAAAACAAAACTATGTGCCGCTGCTGAACAAACAATAACAACAACAAAAGCAAAAGCCAAAACGAGACAACAGCTGCGGACTTGCGCCTGCCCGGAGTGGATGAGCCTCTCCATGAGAGACCCGGTCATTCCTGGGACGAGCATGGCTTACCACCCGTTCCTGCCCCACCGGGCGCCGGACTTCGCCATGGGCGCCGTGCTGGGCCACCAGCCGCCCTTCTTCCCCGCGCTGACGCTGCCTCCCAACGGCGCCGCGGCGCTGTCGCTGCCCGGCGCCCTGGCCAAGCCGATCATGGATCAATTGGTGGGGGCGGCCGAGACCGGCATTCCTTTCTCGTCCCTGGGGCCCCAGGCGCCTCTGAGGCCTCTGAAGGCCATGGAGCCCGAGGAAGAGGTGGAGGATGACCCGAAGGTGCATCTGGAGGCCAAGGAGCTTTGGGATCAGTTCCACAAGCGGGGCACCGAGATGGTCATTACCAAGTCCGGCAGGTAAGCCGGCGGGGGACCCCTCCCCGGAGCTAGCCGAGGGCTTTCCCCCACCCGTCACCTCTCTGCTCCCCCGGCTGCTGCTTTGCCGGTGGGGAGGGCTTGGACGAAAACTCAGCAACCCTGCAAATGTGTGCGGAGACCCCGGGGCCTGCCCCGGTGACTGGAGATTTCAGCTCACCTGGGCTACCTGTGAGGGTCTCACCTAGCTCTGTGTGTAAGTTTCCCACCGAACGGCTGGGATTTTTCAGCCCAGTCCAGACATCCTTTTAGGAAGCAGGAAAACCTCCCCCTGTAGGGAGTTCACTCTTCAGACCTTCCTGGAACACCCTTATTTCTCTGCAAAGGTGTTTTTACCTCTTTTTATTTTGCTCTCAAGGAGAAAATCTAAAATCCCCTTTCTTTTGTGTGGAGTGGGAGGCCTGATGATGTTCCCCGCCCTCTGCCCTTTAGTCTGGCCTCCGGGGCTGGAGGGTCTCAGAGAAAAGGAAGGGTGTCTTTGGGGTTTGTTCAGCCACACAGCTTCACGTGTCTGTAACCAGAAGGGGAGTTCAGCAGGCATTTTTGGGTAATTAGATTATGTTTGCAGACCTAAGGAGCCAGTTAGGCTGTGCACGCTGCTTTGTGTGTGAATATTATGAATCTTATTTTACACACTCTTCAGGGGTCCTTGCCTGACCCAAACTGGCCTGGAAGACAGGAGCCCTAGACAGTCATTCAGAATCACTGATTTTTTTTTAAATAGCATTGAGGTCTTTCAAGGCATCAGGTTGAAAGTTTAAAAATAAAGTTCCCCTCTTGATGTCTTTAGCTTTCTTCTCTCCTTCCAAGCTAAATGAGGCCAAAGTTTGGCATAAACTCCTCCTCAAACCCACAAGACGTTTAGTCGGTTTTCACAGCGAAGTGCTTCCTTTTAAGTCAAAAGTACAGAATGCCAACACGCCTGTGAAATTAGACAGCAGTTGTGATCCTGTAGCTTGGGGCTGGCCTAGGAAATGGGGGAATGTGGCTAATAACTCTGTAAGCGCTTGTGTTATCCGGCCGGGGAGTCCGCCCTGATCCATTCCATCCTGAGGACTTGCTCAAGTCCAGTTTCTTTTCGCCAACAGCGGGATTACTGTTTGGCAGCGGGGCGGGGGGGGGGCAACGTGGGATGTTTATTTCCTTGATAAATTTCCCATTTTCTCGTCAATGGCTGATAGAAAATCCTCGCCTTGACTGATCGGCACTCTGCTAGACTCTTACCCAAAGCTGAGCAGAACTAAACACACACAGAAACAGACGTAGACTAGAATTTCTCTGTACAGAGGTCAAACCGTACAATCACACAGAGGATAAAAAAACCAGTCATTAGACACTGGAGAGGAACATGGTGTCATAATTATTTGTTTTGACTCTTGGTAACCCTGAATAGAGAGAAATGGAGTATATTTAATACTGTGTGGAAGAAAATAGTTTTGTGTCCAGTTGCCCTACTCTGACAAAATAGAAGCTCGTGGGTCCTAATAGAAAGTTTTAAACTCTGTTTAAATGTTTTAGAACAGATAGGCAGTCAAACTCAAGATTCTGAAGGGTTTCTTTTTTTTTTTTCTCCTCTCTCTTTCTTTTCTATTTCCGGTTGTAGGCGAATGTTCCCTCCATTTAAAGTAAGATGCTCTGGGCTGGATAAAAAGGCCAAATATATTTTACTGATGGACATTATAGCTGCTGATGACTGCCGGTATAAGTTTCACAATTCACGGTGGATGGTGGCGGGCAAGGCTGACCCCGAAATGCCAAAGCGCATGTACATTCATCCGGACAGCCCAGCTACCGGGGAGCAATGGATGTCTAAGGTGGTCACCTTCCACAAACTGAAACTCACCAACAACATATCGGACAAACATGGATTTGTAAGTCTCATCGCCTCCCTCTCTTCAGTCAGATTTCTCTTCGCTCTTTCCACCCCGTGCGTCCCCATTCCTTGTGTAAACTCCTGAGTTTCAGCACAGCCTGCTGCCTTGCTGGCTGTGGCTAAACACAGCAAACTTGTTCAATCCGCCGCGGAGCTGGAGAGAGAGTTCCGGGGTGTTTCTGTCTGGATCGTGGAAGGCCTGGCGTTGGGAAAGAAATGGGGCCGGGAAAATTTACCAGGTCGTGTCCTATAGCAATTCTAGGTCCTTGGTAGCTATCGGACCTGACCGTGATGTTAGAAAAAAAAATAATAACTGAGAGGTAAAATCTATTTTGACATTATATGTTTACAAAGGCTTTGTTTTGTTTTAAAACTTTACACTGCTCTTTGAAACCTGCCGTATTATTTCTTGGGGGAGCTTAAGTTTTCAAAGCCTTGGCCATGGTGATGAAACGGTGTAAATACCTTTTTGAAATTTTGTTATCTTTTACGAAAAGAGAATTGGGCTTGGTTGAGCTGGATTTATTAGAAATGAAGCATAGATCTTCGGTGTTAAAAACGGTGTGTGTGTTGGGATTGTACCCATGGATTCAGAGAGCCTAGAAGATTGAGAAGACTCGGGTTGCTAGTAAAAGTCAGGCGAAGGGCCCTTTGCCCGTCCCTTGCCCCTCCCCAACATTTCAATAAAATAAACAAAGTGATAAGCAAGGAATAAGCAGAAAGATTAGGCCCAGGAAGACGTGAATGGCGCGGAAATATCTTCAGCAGGCAGGAATTGCATTTGAAGTCCTTGATTTGATTAGAGCAAACATATTCCTCTCTAGAGTTCAACCTTTCAGGGCTTTAAGTGGATTGGGCTCGTCAATTAGTGGGCGCTTAAAGTACTGAATCATTTTGTAAATTAAAATGCATGTTTTTCTCTATCTTTTAAGAATTGGCCAAGTGATCACGCAGCGTGGCAGGGGAATTATAGTTTTGGGACTCAGGTAGGCTAGGGTTTAAGATACAAATGAACCTCTTAGATGTGGGGGGAGGGCACCCTCGGGCAATAGAGGAGCAGTGCGGATTCCCCAGAAGATAACATCTACGCAACACGTTGTACCCAAGGTGTTACCCCTAGCGGTGGGCTCGTCCGTCCCGGCCTGGTACCCTGCGGTGGGGAAAAAAATGTCAGCTTGGCGGGGGGCCTCAGATCCCATTTGTCCTGCCGAAGCCCTTTTTTGAGTGTGTCTCCTCTTGCCTGCTCCTGCAGACCATACTGAACTCCATGCACAAATACCAGCCCCGGTTCCACATTGTAAGAGCCAATGACATCCTGAAGCTCCCTTACAGCACATTTCGGACGTACTTGTTCCCCGAAACTGAATTCATTGCTGTGACGGCCTACCAGAATGATAAGGTAACCACGAGGGCCTTTCTTTTCAATTCTGCCGTATTCCCCAGCACTCGAAGGTGCTTGGGATCAGGGCGAGAAAGTTAAAGGGAACTGGGACGCGAGGCTTGAATTTTCTTTCGTGATTTGGGAAAGGGGGCACCGGCTTCTCCGAGGAGCCAGAAACAAAACTCTGAACCAGCTAGGAAGCCAGCGCCTGAGTTTGAAAATGCTAAATTAATGTTTTCAGCGAAAAGCTCGCACAGCCTCCGTTGGATGTCCCACCCCAACACCAGACCCGGGCGCCTCTGCTTGTTTCCGTATCCATTCCTTTCTTCTTCGTGGGGAAGGGTTTAGGATAACAGGTCTGAAAGGAGCCAGCGAAAAATTTTAGGGAACAGCCTTTTGGGATCCTGGAGGAGAATCATAGTAGAGGCCAGCTTTTCTTCCCTAGCCAGAAATCCTGAGTAGCTGGTCTGGTTTTTATTACCTTTTATACTGCTCTTTTTTTATGGGGTGTGTGTGTGCGTGCGTGTGTGTGTGTGTGTGTGTGTGTGTGTGTGTGTGATTGAAAAAATCCTACCCTGATCACAGGGTCATGCTAATCGAGGTGTCTGAAGCTTTTGACTTGACTGGAGATAGCCAAAGGCCCCACTTCATGGGAAGGCTTTTCTCCCTTGGGCCTGAAGGTGGGAATTCCCAGGGCCCCCATGTGGGGCAGCACCTGGGATCTTCTGGTTTGGTGACTTTGAAGGTCATGGGCACGGAGTACCCAGGCAGAGAAAGTGGCCCTTGGTGATTCACTAGTTCCCAGCTGGACTGCTCACTGGGAGGCAGCAGTGGGGGTGAGTTAAGCTGAGGACTCTGCTCTCCAGCTCCTGGGTCCTGACCCGGAGGAGAGTTCGGTTCACCTGACCACACCCTGACTGTTAGGTTCACCACCGTCACTGCCAGTGGGTCCCTGCCACTTATAATGGGGTTCCAGATAAATCTAAATTCTGGGGGCTGAGATTTCACCACCTCCTTCCCATGTCAAATGCAAAACCAGAATTTTTGCACCCAGTAATTTCTTTCAAGAACAAGAATCCAAGCAAGGGACCTTTTTCCACCTCCCTGGAGTAACTATGTATGTATAACTTCCCCCACCCCCAGAGGGAAGGGATTCAAAAGGTTGCATACAGCGACTTTCTTCTAGCCTCAGGATTCTGTGACACGAAGTTGCGAATGAAATTGCATGTAGTAATAAAACGAAGCATTTCTAATCAGACCAAAAGGCCGAGGGCCCTCTGCACCTAACAGTGGTGGCAGAAGACATAAATGAAAACAAATGTTTCAGTGGTCATTCCATGCTTTTAAATCTGTAGTTGCCAATATTGTAATTCCTCAAACCACGAGCACCCCCCCCCAAAATCAAAATCACTCCAGCACAGGGTAGCGAAACCCCATAAATCATTTTATTAGACCCATGGAAAGGGCTGGATGGAGTGTATGCTGGTTGTGTGCGTGTGTGGGTGTGTGCATGTGTTTGAAGGCAGGAAAGTATTCTTTGGTATTGTATAATTAATTGCACTATATAAAAATCAATGCAAGCAGAATTTTCAAATCTACAGTTGTCTTTTTTGACAACTTTGAGGGCATTTCCATTTCTAAACCCAAGCTGGGTACTTGGAACTCTTTTTCTTTGGATAGTTTCAGCCTGGAACCTTTGGTTTGGGCCTGCTCTGGGGCAGACAAATCTTAATACAGTTCCTTTTGGTAGTTTTTCCTAGTTCCTCCAAATGTTTGCCATGGTCTCCCCACCCTTCCTCCTAAACCTGGTATATCCATCTGACTTCTGTTGGCAGTCACATTTCTGGGAGACTGTTGTGCTGGGGGACTCTCCCTAAAAAGCATTCTAGAAAGTGCAGCCAATGTCTCTTTCTTGCTTGTGTCTCCTCCTCTAGATAACTCAGTTAAAAATAGACAACAACCCATTTGCAAAAGGTTTTCGGGACACCGGAAATGGCAGGAGAGAAAAAAGGTGAGTTGACACAACTGCTCATTTCATAGACAATTTATAAAACAAATCAGTTTTCTAGAATTTAACTTGCAAGTATTCGCAGAGGGAGGCAAGCGCTCATACTGAGAGTGGGTGGAAAATAATTTAATTCCCCTTTGCTACGCTCTTGCCCATGTGCATAGGATGTTTTTCTACCTACCTCTATTATCCCTGAGGAAACTGACCAGGCTACACCGTAGTTGCCTCTTTAAGAAAAGTATTGGGGATAACAGATTCCACAGGGATACCTATTAATCATTAATTAATTTAAGTTCATTCCAGGAAGGCTTCAGGAGACCATGCCATTCACAAAATGCTTTGGAATTTTTGCAGTCTTGTCTTCCAGATACCATCAGACAGCGGGGGCCCCTTGAAAAATCTCTGGCTCCCTCCCCGCCTCATGGGTACCCGTATCATTTTGCATTACATAGACAGCTGGAGAACTACAGGAGAGAAGCTGTCCCCTCCCCCACCCCGTTCCAAGATTTTTCTAAAATCCAGAAAGTTACCCCAGATTTTTAACCTATCCCCTTGGAGGTGGGGGGTGAGCCTTGAAAAATAATTTCTAACGTCTAAATAAATTTTAACTCCAATTAATGTGTTGGTAAACTGATTACCTTAGAGTGCACCATGAACTAACCACTTCCTCCTGACCTTAGCAACCACAGGCAGGCGGGGGACAGGCGGCACTGTGTTCAGGAGGTTGGACACCCAGTTCCTCGTCTGTAAGACCTGCAGTTCAGCTGTCTAGCCGACTCCAGCCTCTCTCCTTCCGGTTCTAGACAAGATTTCACAGCCCAAGCAAAAGCCCTTTCCTAATAACTTAGTCTTGAATAAAGGCGGCCAAGACCTTCCTGCCTCCTCCCCCTCCGTCTTCCAGTGCCATACTCTTTGGCCCAGTTAGGGGGTCAGGAATAACGCCAGGGCCTGTGTGTTTGCGCCGGGCAAGATTTCAGAAAACGAGTGTGAGCTGTGGGTGCAGTTTTCACAGGGCAAGGCAAGCCCAGAGGGGACCTGTGTGTCACACTCTTGTAACGCTGGATGTGGGCTTCTTCCACAGAAAGCAGCTCACCCTGCAGTCCATGCGAGTGTTTGATGAGCGACACAAGAAGGAGAACGGGACCTCAGATGAGTCCTCCAGCGAACATGCGACCTTCAGTTGCTTCGCCCAGGCCTCTTCGCCAGCAGTGTCCACCGTAGGGACCTCGAACCTCAAAGGTAAGCCCGGCCACTGGACTCCAGGTCATCCCGGCCCCGACGTGCTGGGGGCAGAGGAGACACTGAGCGGGACTCGCCCTTTAGAAGCTGCAAACTCTTCTAGATCTGTAAACAGGGGCCAAAGGTCAGACGGGGTATCAGGTGTGTCCTGTCTTCCTAGAGAGCCGAGGAGGGCTCCAAACCCGCTCCCCAAATCCTTATTTGACTCTGTGTGTGTGAGTGTGTGTGTGTGACCTCTTGGCAGGTTAGCTTTGAAAATACCTGTGAAGTGCCCCCCCCCTTTCCTTCTCCATTTCTGTCTCTACCTGCCTCCCTTCCCCACCAAGACCATCTCCAGCTGCTGACTTCACTGTGCGGGCCTGGAAGCGAGTCTCAGCCACCCAGAACAGGGGCGGGGGCTGAGACACCAACTCGAGAGGAGAGGAGACCTGGGCGAGGGGTGGGGCCCCGGGGAACCACTGTGGGGGTGGGGTGCCTGGAGATCCTCAGGGCCCTCTTTAAAGAGCAAGCACTGTTTGTTTGGAAAGACACTCAACGAGAAGAAACCTGTTTTTAAGTGAAATAAAATGAAAGCCCTTTATGTCTTCAAACCATTTAAGCTTTAAACAGAAAAGAGGATGCCCTTTTTTCTTTTTGGTTTTTCTTTCTTTCTGATAGGACACTCCCAGAAGGAAAAGGGCTCTCGTCACCCATCTCTGTGGGGACTGGAACGCCCACCCAGAACTCCCCTGGGAACGGGGGGTGTTGGGGAGGGGTGTTTGTTCCTGCCCCTGCTGATTCAGACATTGGGTTATTTTTGCAAACAAATCCTTGCAGAATAACCCACAAGTTGGTGGGAGATGCTGATCTTGATCATTCGCTGAAGACTCTAATGGAAACTGGAATGTGTCCCCGCAGTGATTTTTAAAGTAACTTCCAGCTGAAACCTTTAAAGTATTTTATCTTTAAAAAGTTAATTTGCAATCAAATGGGTAAAGCCTGGGCGTGGCACAGCAGGCGCTCTAGAGATGCTTGCTTTTTAAAAAAGTACAATCATTATAATAAGAAGGGCTGTCAATTTGCAGGATGTCTGGATGAGAGAGGTTAAGATGGGGGTAAATGCTTTGCATTCATTATGAGCCTATTGAATCCTAAGGTGTTAAGTGTCCTCAGGGCCATGCTGCAGATGAGAAAACTGAGGTGTGGAGAGGCTCGCCTGTGGGGCCTGCCGGGTTGTGCAACCAACGGGAGGCACAGCGGGGTTTGCACGTGGGCGCCGGCCGGCCGCCGGAGGCCCGGGCCAAGCTGACCCTTCCTCCCGGGCTTCCAGACCTGTGTCCCAGCGAGGCCGAGAGCGACGCGGAGGCCGAGAGCAAGGAGGAGCTGGCGCCCGAGGCCTGCGACGCGGCCAAGATCTCCACCACCACGTCGGAGGAGCCGGGCCGCGACAAGGGCAGCCCGGCCGCGCTCAAGCCGCACCTCTTCGGGGCCGAGCCCGGCGGCCGGGCCCGGGACGGCGCGCGGCCCGACAAGGCGTCGCCGGACTCGCGCCACAGCCCGGCCACCATCTCGTCCAGCACCCGCGGCCCGGCCGCCGAGGAGCGCAGGAGCCCGGCGGCCAAGGCCGAGGAGGGGCGCGCGCTGCCCGGCAAGGAGGCCTTCGCCCCGCCGCCCGCACACTCGGACGCGGCCGCCGCGCACCTGCAGGGCCCGCTGCCCGGCCTGGGCTTCGCCCCCGGGCTGGCCGGCCAGCAGTTCTTCAACGGCCACCCGCTCTTCCTGCACCCGGGCCAGTTCGCCATGGGCGGCGCCTTCTCCGGCATGGCCGCGGGCATGGGCCCGCTCCTGGCCACCGTGTCCGGCGCGTCCTCGGGCGGCGTCTCCGGCCTGGACTCCACCGCCATGGCCTCGGCCGCGGCGCAGGGACTGTCCGGGGCCTCGGCCGCCCTGCCCTTCCACCTGCAGCAGCAGGTCCTGGCCTCCCAGGTGAGCCGCCCGCCCTGCCCCTGCCCTCCCACCGGCCGGGTAGCTTCAGATGACAGCAGGGTTCTTGCTGTCCGTATCGTGTTGACCGCTGCTAGATGCAAGACTCGGGTCCTTAGTCATCTTGAACTCATCTGCCCTCGCACATGAAACCCTTCGAAATGCTTTCTGAGGCTGCTTGCAGCCGGTGGGTTGATAGTGCCGATGATAACAGCTCCAGTGAGGACCAGGTGTGCCCCAGGCCCGGGTGTGTCTGACTCAGTGGATGGGGTGCTGTGGCGGGCCCTCGGCTCCTCCGCCTTTTCGGGTGGAGGGAAGAGGCCCAGAGAGGGTGAGGAACTTGTCCAGGGTCACACAGCTGGTCCCCGTCGAGCTGGGACTTCCCAGCCAGGCTGACTCCCAATGACTCCAGAGTTGTTTTTAGGGCTTTTTTTTCCCTTAGGTTTGTTTTGTTTTTGTTTTTGTTTTTTCCTTCTTTGCTTCAGAGCTGAAATGTCTCTGAAGTGTGTCATAGGCGATACTCCCCCGGGAACTGGACAAGAGGGAGACTGAGGCCTGGGGAAGGGAAATGACTCTTTGGGTGAGAATCCAGGCCTGAGTCTTGCAGCTTTTCCTCTCCGCTCGCAGCCCTGCGCCCCAACCCAAGGAGGCCAGCCGGCCCCCCAAGGGTTAAGGGTTTCCGCACACGTGGGCCACGTCAGGATCGAGGCTAGAGGGCTGCGCAGGCCTGTGTGTGCCTCACGCGCGGTCGGGCCGGGGCGCAGCGCTGCGGAGGGGGAAGGTCTCTGGGATTTCTGCGGGCCTGTCTTTTGTTTTGACTAAGCACATTCATCTCCCTTGCGGAGCCCAGAGGCAGGGCCGGCCGGAGAGGAGGTGGGGAGCAGCAGCCAGGGCTTCTCCTGGCTCCTCCAAGGACGCCCCCTCCCAGGTGGGCAGCTGACTTGCAGGTCGGGGCGTCCTCTCGGGCAGGGACAGACGAGGAGCCCCGCCCTGGCAGTTTGCTTCTGCCTTGTACTGACTTTCCGGACACCTGGGGCCTGCCTCAGTTTCCCACCTGTGACACCCACCTGTGTGCTGTTGCCATTGGGGCTCTGTTGGTGACAGATGTCCTTTAGACTCCCCTCTTGTCCTGTTTCCTTTTGTGTCACATCTTTTTTTTTTTTTTTTTTGCATTTGGGAAACTTATAGGATTGGAGTGGAAAGTTGGGGGAGGACCAGAATGACAAAAATAAATGATCTGTGATAACCTGCACCCTCCAGCGCCCCACCCCACCCCGCCCCGGCCAGCTGCCTCTGTGGGGTAGACTCAGTCTCCAGTCCCACTAACAGGTGCAGCCACCAGCCCTCCGTGGGAGCTGCCTCCTTGTCCTGTGGGCCAGGCGCTGAGCCGCCTTCCTTCTCTTCCCTCCCCAGGGCCTGGCCATGTCGCCCTTCGGAAGCCTCTTCCCTTACCCCTACACCTACATGGCCGCAGCCGCAGCCGCCTCCTCCGCGGCCGCCTCCAGCTCGGTGCATCGCCACCCCTTCCTCAGCCTGAACAGCATGCGGCCGCGGCTGCGCTACAGCCCCTACCCCATCCCCGTGCCGGTCCCCGACGGCGGCCTCCTCACCGCCGCGCTGCCCGCCATGACCGCGGGGCCCCTGGACGCCAAAGCCGCCACCCTGGCCGCCAGCCCCGCCTCGGTCGCCGCCGTGGACTCGGGCTCCGAACTGAACAGCCGCTCCTCCACGCTGTCCTCCGGCTCGGAGAAGGAGGCAGCCACCAGCGAACTGCAGAGCATCCAGCGGCTGGTCAGCGGCTTGGAAGCCAAGCCCGAGAGGTCCCGCAGCGAGTCACCCTGAACGCCTCCCCGGAAGAGTCTCTTCATTCCAGTTCAGCCAAGTCTGCAGTGCACTTTGTTTTGGATGTAAAACAAACCACAGGGCCTGCTGTGGGCTTCCCCCTTAGCGCGAGTGTCTGGGAAGGGGCGCCGGACTCCCTGGAGAGAGTGCTAGAGCCAGGCCCTGTCTTCTCTGTATGGTTTATGTATCCGGGATCTGGCTCGCATTCTGGGGGCTCAGAAGTGGCTGTTGCATTGGGGGGGGGTGAGAAGAATTTTATTCCAGAACAACTTCCATGGAGGCTGGTCTGGAGACTGGCTGAAGAAAGGTAGCCAGGCCCACCAGGGGGAGGGGAGGTGTTGAAAGCCATCTTCCCTCCATGTGGATTTATATACATATATATTTTTTTCCTTCGCTCTGTCAAGTGGAAACAAAAATTTAAAAAATTTTAAAACAGGAACAAATGAATACATGAACATGATTCTGTTTGTGAAGATTGAAATCTTTATAGAGTGACTTGCGAATCGGTTGTCAGTCAATTACTGCGCAGCGATGTTGGGGGCAGCGAGTCCTTAACCATTCTTGTTTAATCTATATTAAGGAAATCTGTGTCTTTTTAATATTCTTGTGATGTTTTAAGATCCTCTGTAGGTTTCCTCATGCATGTTCCACAGTCATGTATTCGTGGGGTTTTATTTTGGACGCTTGCTTGTAGAGAGAACGACCTCACGCCATCCTCTTCCCTCAGTCCTGCACCCGCAACCCCAAAGAAATGGGATGGGGGGCTTCCAGGGAAGGGCTTGGGGACACAGAAATTGAATTTATTTTATCTAAGCTCTGTAGCAGGATTCATGTTCCTCTTTGGCAGTTCGTTCTCTTTCCTGTATATGCAATAATAAGGTTTAAAAAAATAATAAAGAAGAAGCGAGACTATTAGACAAAGTATTTATGTAATTATTTGATAACTCCTGTAAATACGTGGAATATGAATGCTCGGAAAATTAAACTTTAATTTATTGACAATTGTACATAGCTCTGTGTAAATAGGATTGCGACTGTCAGGTTTTGTCCTCGTTTTCCTTTAGTTGGTTTTATTTCCAGGTCAAAGGATTGCTCTTCACACTAGGAGACAGACTTTGCGCACCGCCACCTACACACTTTCAAAAAGAGCTGTCTGCAAAATTATTTTTCTTCTTTTTTTAATGTCCAAGAGTGGGGAAAGTGCCATTTCCTATTTTAGCCAAAAGTGGGGAGGGGTTTGGCACTGCCCGCCTCCCCACTAAATTCCTTAAACTCTAACACCCTGACGGGGGCTGAGATTGCTGTAGGAGGGAGAGGCTGTGGTTTGACTTCCTAATTTTTCTTTTTGTATGTGTATTTGCTAGTCTCTGATTTCCTCAAAACGAAGTGGAATTTACTACTGTTGTCAATTTGATGGCATTTTGAATTGGCGCCTAGAGAGAGAGAGAGAGAGAGATTCACAGTTCAAGAGTTAGGTGCTCAGATTTGGTTTGGAAAGACAAAATCCCATGAAGGTATCTTTTGTGTTTTAGCTGTTGATAAGTTCTTTGGTTTTCTGTGTCCCCCTCCTCTTTAAAACATCACTGAAATTTCAATAAATTTTTATTGAAATACCTTTGGGCCTCGTGTTAAATGCTTATTTGACGAGCTCTTCGTGAATGTAGAGCACGGCATGGGACTCGGTCTCTTCTCTCTCCTGCCCCCTTCCCTTCGCCTTTAAATAATTAAGACCGCCCCCATGAAGCAAAGTGACTTGTCACTCAAATTACAAAGCTAAAAACAAAAGTCCCTGACTCCAGCGACGGGAACCACTTCGATCTGAAAACGCTTTTCCTTTGAATTAGGCAGCAAACCTGGAGACAAGTGGGACCTGATTAGAATTCGGAAAGGAATTCCATCGAGGATACTTAAGTTGTAATAGAAAAAGTTTTGTCCTGGTCCCTAAGTCAGCCTTGTTCCCCCTCACCAGGAATCCAACTAAAAAGAAGTTTGAGAGCGGGGAACGTTTTTTCGTTTTAAGCTGGTTCTCCCTTTTGACTTCGATCTAGGGAATCCAAGTCCAAAATCCTGACATCTCCCCGCACCGCGCACTGGGCCTGGCCGGGCGGCGCCCCCCGGGTGGTGGGAGGAACCGCGCGGACAGCGCTTCCCACCGCCCCTCCCGGCCGGGCAGGCGTTTCGGGGGGGACCGGGCTGGCCCAAGGCGCCCCTGCCAGGCCGCATCCAGTAAACATTGCTGTGTGTCGCGCGAGGGAGGAGGGACGCACCCCTTGCAGAGGAAAGGTAATCCCAGGGCGCGTGTTTAACCAGCCTCCAGAGGAAAAGTGGCCCAGGAGGCTGGCATCGTCCCGACCCTTCTTCCCCTTTAGCCAGTCTCCAGGCAGCCTGGGGAGTTGGCTTTGGAAGTTCAATTTATCGATAAAAGGGGGGGGTCAGTCTTTTAGTCCCCCAGCCCCGCTTCACTGTGGAGGTGTGTGTAGTCTCTGGGTGCGGGTGCAACGCGAGGTCAGCTCGTCCGGGAGGCCTTGACGCCAAGACCCAGCCGCAGCCTGCGTGGCGACTGACTCTCCCGCCCCCACCCTGGAGCCCGCCAGCCGGGCCCCAAGTCCCTGTCACCTTCAGGCCTCTCGAATGGCCGGCGAGGAGGACCCCTCCCCTGCCTCCTCCTGTACTTGGAAGAGGACGGAGGTAGAGACCTTTTGGAGAGGGGGGCAAAGCCCCTTCCATCTCTGGCCAGGCACGTGGGGACCCCCACAGCCCCTCCCGAGCTGTCTGCGGGACCAGAGGGAAGCCAGCCTGAGCGGCAAGACGGGCCGGGACCTTTGGGGCCGTGGTCCCCGCAGAGCCCGAGACTGCAGGGTGCACGCTCTGGGCTGTGCCCAGTGAAAGGGCGCGCCATCCCGCTCGGAGAAGGTGGGAATCGGGGGTTTGTGCCCAGTTGCACGCTTCCAAAGTGGGGAGAGAATAACTCGGTTTCCAAGAGGGACCAAAAAAAAGTGCTTTTCTTTCTCAGTTCACATTTGCTTACCTCTTCCCTACCCCGTCCCCCAAATTTGGGGACAGTGCTGGAAGGTGGGTCCTGCCTGTCCTACGGGCAGACTTTGCTTCCTTCTTTTCTCTTCAATCTCCGGCCTATCTTATTTGTATGTAGCGATGTTAATGAGTAACTCTCGTGGCGCTGAGGGACGGGGGGTGAACGGCTCGCAATCTCTGGATTTCGTAGCCTATTACTCACCTGGCGCCGGTCGCAATCTCGCCGCGGGCTTTATGGTGGTGGTGGCGGCCGCCGAGGCCCGTCGGCCGGCGCCTGGGCCTTTTTTCCCGGGCTTCGAGTGCCACCTATCTGTCCGCTCCACCAGTGCGCCTGGCGCTGCGGCCGCCCGGCACCCCGGCACCTCGCCTTTGTCCCCTTCTCCTCCCCACCACCCCAGCCCACCCCGCAGCCCGGCCTCGTAAGAAGCGGCCAGCGTCTCTTTCCTGGATATCAGTTTAATTCTCGTTTGGGCCTCAGATGAGAAAAACAGTCCTCTCTCCTCGGGGTTTCCAGAGAATATTAGGAAATTCAGTGTGGGGACCATCGCCCTAATTCTCTCTCCAAATAAATACTGTGCTGGTCCCGGCAGAAATCTGCAGACTCCGTGCGCGTGCAGCAGGGGACGGCAGGGGACATCTGTGTGTGGGATGAGCAGACTCTGCCCTGCCCTTCTCCCCAGCACCCACCCCTCGCACTCTAGCCGGGGTGCAGCGCCCTGGGCCCCTTTTCTTACTTTATAATTCTCCAAGTTTTCGTTTTTTAAACCTGGTCTCGTCTACAGGGACAAAGGCCACAGCCAGGGTGGTGGTCAGTCACCAGCCTGCAAGGCCCAGCGACTTGGCGATTTGCAGGCTGAAGGTGACGACAGACTCGGGTGCCTTCCGAGCCCCCTCCCCGCCCGTCCTCCGAGCGTCGGGAAGGTCGGCTCCCCGCCCGCCCGGCTGCACCCGGCGTCTGGGACTCGCGGAGGGGCGGCGCAGGCGTCCTGGTTCCTGCTGACCTCGGGGCGCTAATTGCAGAGGTCGAAGGGCGCGCTGGGGCAAAGGCAGAGGTCGACCCTCAGCTCCCTTCTCCTGGTGCCGGCAACCGCAAAGGAGCGAGGGATGTGTGCGAGCGGGGAGTGTGTGTGCGTGCAGAAGATTTCTCTCCGGCCCGGCACTGTCGGGGACCCACCCTTGTGTGCCTGTGTGTGGAAGGGGGTTCCCAAAGAGCAGGCCCTTAAAAAAATTCCATCCAAGGAGGAAAACCCCGGTTCTGACCGCTCCCTGGGCCAGCAGACAGGCGCTGCTTGGGCACTGCCAGACTGTTTTCTGCCTCGCTGGTTTCCAGATTTGACCTCGCTGCTGCCAGCCAGGAGAGAGGTTTGTTGGGGTTTAGCTTTGATCGCAATCACGGACCTCAGCTCTTAAGGTCCGGGCCGTACATGTTCGTGCCTAGGAGTAGCTCTGGAGGCGTTTGGATCCCAGGCCAGGAACTACAGGTGTGAGAAAGATGTGTGTGCGTGCCTGTGTGTGCGCGCATGTACTCGTGCGTGCTGCGTCTGTACACGTCTCTTCCAATTTGGATTTAGAAGTTCAAGTGGGAGACAGTTCCGGATGTAGATGCATTTGGTTGTTTTATAATCAAGATGCGTATAATCAAGACGTATATGTTGCAGATGTTGGCGTTCAAAGTGCACACAGCACTGTAATAAAAATAGCTGGTATGTAAGGGGCGCGCGCACGTGCTAGGCGCTCAGTAAGCACCCCACGAAAGGGACCTCCGGAAGCCTCCCCAGTTAACCCCATGAGGGGCGCACGATTTTAATCCTGGCCGGCAAAGGAGGAAACTGAGGCAGCACACAGTTAAGTCACTTACCCAAGGTTATCGTCAGAAGTGCAAGCGCAAGCGCAGAGGGCTTCGGAATAGCGCTCCCGGCCATTCTTCATTCAGGCGGAGGAGCAGGGAGCTGCCCGCTGTCCGGCTGCAGAGAAATCTATGGGCGTGCGGCGGTGAGCTGGGAGTGTGTCTGCAGGATTTCACAGGACAGTCTTCTCCCGTCTTCAGGAATCTGCTGTGCAATCTGAAAGGATTGCTTTTATTTCAGTGTTCCTCTCTCCTCTGGGCCCTGAAACACTCATGGGGGGCGGAGGGGGGCGGTTAAAGCCTGTGTTCCCAGGTAAGTGGAGGCAGGGATGGAAAGCCTCTGAAGATGCCTGCAGGTGGGCGCCGAAGGAGACCCGGTGTCCATCCAGATCTGAGAACGAGAGACAGGAGAAGAGAGGGTGCGTGACCCTCCAGCTACATGGTTTCCCTCTCCTGCCAGGTTGGGGAGCAGGACTCAGGCTTTCCTGTGTCCTCAACATTTGCCGTGCTGTCTGCCCTGGCGCCAAGGCCGGCGCTGCACGGGGGCTGCAGGTGGGGGACCTACAGGCACAGAGATTGCTGGTCACTTCCTGGCCCGACCCTACCCAGCTTCTAAGCAAATGGGGTCCCCCTTCGGCTCACTTCTGACTCTTTGGCCCCAGCTGGAAGCTGAGCGGAGACCCCTTTGCAGAAGATGCTTGCAGTGTGCAACCTGGGCAACCGGAGCCCCCTCACTCACCCAGGGAGGCGAGGCCCGCGTGCAAACAGCTAGGAAGCTGGGATGAAGTCGGACAGCTGTGGCGTCCTGGATCTCAGATTTGGTGCCGTCCCTAAAATGGGGAGTTTAAAGGGGGCATCAGAACCTGAACAGAACCATCAGAGCCACCAGCTTCCCCCACCCCCAGCTGTCCGGCTATCTGAGCTTTTGAAATGCGATCCCCGCTCCACTTCGGTTTCCCGCTAATGACCTGGACTTGGGTTTCGGGTTGGGAGCAGAGGTGGCTTCCCAACCTGCACAGCCACCCGGGCCGTGTGCTCTTCCCGCCTGCCTGCGAGGTGGGCCCAGCAAGGCCCCTTCCTCTCCAGAGGTCCTTGTCTTCAAGGTCCCCAACAAGGCGCTGACCCGACACTCCGGCTCCAGCTTCCTTCCTCCCACTCTTCATCGTCCTCCACCCCAATCCCCAGCGTGGGCGTCTTGGACGTGGCATTTTATCTTCCTGTGCCGGGACCAGGCACCCCTCACCCCCGCAGTCACACTGTCTCGGGTCACCCCCCAGCCCGCCACCTTCCCGAGCGTGGCAGAGAGACGGTGGTGAGAGCCGGTTCAGGGCCGCTACCCCAGAGGCCAGCAGCAGCCCTAGCTCACTGGCCATTCCCTGGGCCGCGAGGCTGCCGGCCCCTCAACTCACGGACAGTGTGTGTATATAATGTGTGTGTATAAATTCATTTACAATTTTGAATTTTCAGATACTTGAGTCTAACTAAATGAAGGTGCAGTCTGCACTGGGGACTCTAAGAAATGGGAGAAGGGGAAGCATTAGGCGGCTGGCACCTTTAGTCCCCTTCAGTCTCGGCTAGGTAGAATTTAACTTCAGAATCAATCTTAGTGTCTTTCTCTCTCTCCCTCCTTATTTTGAACCTAACTCCAGACCCAGGGAGGGCCTCAGGCACTGTATAATTATTTGATTAATTAATGATATTAACTTATCAGCCAAATGATTACGAACAGTCATTATCACCCCCAATGAGTTCTGTGTTAATTTCCTGTCGCTAGGGTTGCTCTCTCTTGGCTATCGCAGGTAATAAAAGGAAACCACTTTTCATAAAACAAAATTGGTTTTTACTAGATGTCCCCCACCTCCGGATCAAGGGTAAAAGGATTTGTAGGGGAGGGTCTCCTTCCTTGGAGAGACCAGGGGGGTCCGGGTGGGGGGCGGCCTGGCTTCTCTGTGCATTGCAATGATATGATTTGATACAGGTAAGTTTCATTTTCTTCTAGAGTTCCAGAAAAAGACTTAGTTCTTTCAGTAAAACCATCTGGTGGCGCCTGGGTTTGAGTGTTGGATGATAGGTGTGTGCAGCCCAGAGAAGGATCCTGGGGGCTCTGAGGGTCACCTGGACCTTTTTCTCAGGGCCCACATTAACAAGGTGAAGGCCGTGCGCTTCTTTCAAGAGTGCACATAATTCCTTTTATCTTTATTGCTCAGAACAAAGTAGGCACTTACCCAAGACGTGTGTGTGGGTTGAGTCCCAACATGTCCCCAGACCCCTCTAATTTGGAAGGCAGAGGCTATAGCGGGTCTATTTTCTAGCCTCCTCTTTGCTTTTGGTCTCTTTTGCTTCTTCAGGCAAACACACCAACAGCACATGAAAATTCACAAACACAAAGAAACAGCCTGCACATTCCGGATGTTCAAAGCAAGAGGGGCTCGCTCCTCTTGGCTCTTCTCTGATGAAACAGGACCCAGGGCAGCCCCCACGGCCCCCAGGCCCAGCCTGAAAGAATCCTTTTTGGTCTTGGGGTCACTAAGGATGGATTTCTTCCTGGCGTCCAGGAGAGACTGATCTCAAGATGATGTGAACTGAGGCTGCTCCCTCTCCACCACCACCAGCCCCCCAGCGCCCCCATTTCGGCCCCCCCCCACACATGCCCCACCAACCTCTCTTCCACTCCAGACTCTGCCCCAGGACTCTCTGGAAGGCAAATCACTGTGACTGTCTGCCCGGCCGGAACTGGGCACACAGACTTATTTTCTGTTTTCACACACAGGCCACTTCTGCGACGGTGTGGGTTGACATTGACGTTCTCCGGGTGTTTTTTCCCGGTGTCTGGGGACAGCCCGGTTTCCGAGTCAGAGCAGAGAGGTCAGCACAGGAAGGGGGAGCTGCAGTCAGTCAGCAATGGCTCTGGGCCGCTCCCCAGGGGAAACCCATCCCGGCTACCTGTTTGCAGAGCGCGGGAAAGGCGGACACGTACAGACACACTTTCCAGCCCAGCCGGGCGCCTGGGCCCTTTGCTAGGCTGTTCCTTTGCCGCCATCTGCTGGTTGTGTGGAGAAGTGCAGGGGACTTTCCCAGTACCTGTGGGAAGCTGTCATTCATTCATTCAGTCATAGAATCATGATCACTGGGACACGATTTTCCTCCTCATGCTTCCAGTGACGCAAGCTTCATGGTTGTTCTCCAACAGTGAGAAGCCCGAGGATGTGCCTCCGCGGTACAGCATGAGTGAGACCCTGGGTTTGATCTCCAGCGCTGCAAACCCAACAAACAAAAATGAAAGTAAAATCTAGGAGCTGGAGGTATTGCTCAGCGGTCGAGCTCTGGCCTAGCGAGAACAAGGCCCTGGGTTCAACCCCCCGCACCAAAAAAAGAAAAACACAAGCAACAAAGAGAAGACTATGGTGGCGGGCCAAGAAGCTGAGGTCTTTCCAGGCCTGGCGGCACGTGCTTGTTATCTCAGTATGGGGGAGGCTGAAGCAGGAGGATCGTCACGAGTCTGAGGCTGGCCTGGGCTCCATAGTGAGTCCAAGACCAGCCTGAACGACATAGTAAGACTCTGTCCCCCCAAATAAAGAAAGAAAGAAGAAAGAAGGAAGAAAAAGCTGGAATTTGAAGGCAGAAACATGGGGCTGAGTCCTGGCTGTGCAATCTACTTGCTGGGTGTCCTTTGAGCAGCTGGTTTAACTCCTCTGGTCTCGATTCCTCAGGAAGCAGGGGCAGACTAATGAGCTGTTCAGACTCACAGGCAGGTGCGCTGGGAAAGGCGAAGGATGAGCCACTCCCCGGAAAGCGCCGGCCCCACAGCCACACCTGTTCCTTCCCCGCCTGGGCTGGTGGACTGAGGCCACCATCCCTCCCTCCCGCGCGAGTGTCCTGGAACATCATCTCCTCTCCCCCCAGCTGTTCCCATCTCCAGCAACTGAAGTCACCCAGCAATCGGCCTTCTACTTCCCTCTGCAGCTGCGTTTTGCCTGACTCATTTGTTTCTCCCCCAAACTGGCCTTGAACTCCCTGCAGCATGCCTGCCTCAGCCTCCCGAGTGCTGAGATGACAGGCACACGCCACCACTCCCGGCTCCTGATTCTTTAAAGCCAAACTCTCTAGTCCGAGTCCCTATCGCCCTTCTCCCGGGTGCGAGATCACCCACCTGCCCGCTGTGGCACTTTGAACCGGATGATCCTCCCTGGAGGGGCTGTCCTGTCACTGCAGGCGCCCACAGCATAGTCCCTGCTTTCCGCCCACGCGACGCCTGTGTCGTCCTCTTGTTGTGGTTGAAACAGTAGAAACTGTCTCCTGACGTTGCCGTGTGCCCGCTGGGGAGGCGGCAGAGGGCGGCCCGGGCTTCGCCTGGCTCCACGGCAGCGTCCTCTGTGGCTCCGTTTCCAAGTGGACACCTGCGTTGCTTAGTGGCAGGCCGGGTTCTCAGCCTCCCCAGCACCTCGTCTGCGGGCCACCGTGTGCCGTGGACTGTTAGCGTTTGTCTCCCAAAGGGCGCTCAAGCCACCGACGGCCGGGACCGGTGGCTCTGCCTCACGGCCCTGTGTGCGGGGAGGCCTGCAAGTCATAAGACCAGTAAGGGCTTCTTGTGGGACCATATGCCCTGATGGAGGCCGCCCTCCGTGTCTGCTTCAGCCGAGTCTCCTCCGCTCAGGTCACTGGGGCTCTCCCTCTGGTCCCTCCAGCCCTCTGTGCCCTCCCAGAGCTCCACGGGGCACACAGGCCTGGACAGCTTCAGCCACTAAGGCCTCCGGACCACGCTGGCCGCCACTCGCGTTCGTACAGCCTGTGAGATAAGACAAGTCTCCGCTATTTTATTTTGGTTTTCATTTTTATTTGAGGGCTGGGACTCAAAACCAGGGCCTTGACTAGGTGCAGTGGTGCACACCTGTGATCCCAGCATTCCAGGAGGCTGAGGCAGGAGGATGGCAACTTGAGCCCAGCTTGGGCACTTTAGTGACTTAGCGAGACCTCATTTCAAAATTTAAAAGAGGGGGCTGCGGCATGAAGGCCCTGGGCTCAACCCCCAGTGTTGTCAAACAAGCAAACAAAACCCAACAATCCAGGGTCTTGTGTGTGCTAGGCAAGCACTCAACCACCGTGCTGTATGCTC
Source organism: Hystrix cristata (assembly GCA_004026905.1). NCBI lineage: Eukaryota > Metazoa > Chordata > Mammalia > Rodentia > Hystricidae > Hystrix > Hystrix cristata. The sequence goes on from PVJO010001587.1 coordinate 129,836, forward strand.
AGTGGTTTTTACTATTTTAAATGGTTGAAAAAGAGAATAATATTTAATGACATTGAATATTACACGATATGCCAATCTTAGTGTTTATAAGTAAAGTTTTATTGGAACATGGCCACGCCCATTTATTTACATATCACCTTGTTTCCACAGCAACAATGTGACTCTGAAAATAAGAGATTTTTTTCTTTTTTTTTTTCTCTCCTGTTACTAGGGATTGAACCTGGAGCCTTCGCACTAAGCTACCGCCCAGTCCTTTTTATTTTTGAAACAAGGTCTTGCTAAATTGCTAAATTGCCCAGGCTGAGCTTGATCTTGTGATGTTCCTGCCTCAGCCTCCCAGAGTGCTGGGATTATAGGCTTGTGTCCCCATGCTGACCAAGAAATATTTATTTTTAGTCTCTTTTACCGAAAAAGTCTGCCCAGCCTTGGTGTAAAGTAAGGGGTGGCTACTACTATGTTACAAGTTCAAGTTTACAGGAAAGTCTGGGGCCCAGTTACCATTATATCCAGCAAGAACCAAAAAAAGAAAAAAGAAAAGAAAAATTCAGTCTAGTGGCTGAATCATTTGAAGGAGAACCTATAAAGGTGCTAAGTACGGTTAGTTTAAAGGTTGTTTAGAGACAGTGCGATGGCACACACCTGAAATCCTCACTACTTGAGAGGCCAAGGCAGGAAGATCACAAGTTCAAATCCAGCCTGGACAGCGTAGTGAGGTCCCATCTCAAAATAAAAAAAAATAAAAAAGGGCTGGGGTTGTGGCTCAGTGATAGAGCGTCCCTGGATTTGATCCTCTGTGTGGCAAAAACAAAAACACATAAATGTTGTTTTGAAACAGAAAGAAGCTGCAGGGGACAAAGACATCCAGCACTTAGTAGGTTCTCAATAAAACACCCTGTTCATTTGCAAAAGGTCACCTCCCCAGCAGGAGTACAAAATCCAGGCGCAGGATGAAGGTCGCCCCCTCAGGCCAAGGTTAGGACAGCAGCGCGTGGGACTCAAAGCAAGGGAGAGGCGGGTGGCAGTGGCTGCCCTCCAGCCCCAAGGTGAAGCCAGCTTTGTTTGAGAGCTGCTGCCCATGAAGTAAAGCTGGGGACAGAGGGGAGCGCTCCGTGAATGGCTTGCTTTGTGATTTGCTTTTCTCCAAGCTGGGAGGAGAATAAGTCCTGCTTAGTCCTTTCTAAAAACCCCGTGGCCATGCGGTGCACCAACGGGGGCTGCAGTCATTTTCCTGTTCTAAACAGCATCCCGCATGTCCAGGGCCGACCCAGGAAACTGAGGCTTGGAGGCTGTGCGTGGTTGAGAACGGGTTTCCCGCCCCAACGCCCAGGGCCTGACTGTCTCCACCTGCGCCAAGCACCCCAGCTCCCTCTAACGCTGGCCTAAATGAGAACCTCGCTATTTACAGTTTTGAAGCCCCGGGAATTTTCAGAAGCCCAATCCAAGCTGAAAATGGAAGCAATTACCCAGATAATTTAGGTAAACCTTGAGGTTGTATTGCGAGTCTTTTAACATCCACGTCTGAATTGTTGGAGTCATGGTCTCCACTCCTACTTCTCATTGTGTGGCTGAAGAGGCCAATCCGCCCTGCCAGGCCCTGTTTGTTTTGTCCCCGTAGGAGGCCGGTAGTTAAGGGCTGAGGCTGAGAACAAAACTCCCAGACAGAGATGGGGACAGAGGCAGGGACTGAGACGTGGGCAGGGGTGACTCCAGAGGCCTCCGGCCAGTCAGAGCTGGGGGTCAGTAACCTCTCTGCTCCCACAAAACCCATCCGAAAGGCTGGCTCAGCTCCTTGATTCTACTTTAGGAAAACACTCCTAACACACAAAAATATCAAAGGAGAAGTGGTGTGTGTGCGTGCATGTGTGTGTGTGTTTAAAAGTAAAATGAAGCACATAATGCAGACTTTTACGAAAAAAGCTGCAAATAAGTCTTCTATTGTTTCTTAGAGTGAATTTTAGAGGCAGCCTCCCCCCACCGTCCTCCCAATTTTTGGGACCCTGGAAAACACTTCAACTTCTTGGAGCGTTTACATTCCACCTTGTAAAATGGCCCGTAGAGCTGGGCGTGCAGCTCAGGGGTGGAGGGTTCCGTCCCCACGCTCGCCCGGCCCCACAATCCGCAGGCCGGAAAGCGATCCCGGCTTTACGGAGCTGCCGGACATAACACAGGCCCGCAGTAAGTCTGATGCGCGCTTGTTATTGTTATTGTTTATGGGGCCAGAGCGTCCATCTGCTAAAGTGACTACAACCCAGAACAAGGCCGTGCCCCCGAACGGCCCAGCCGGCTTCTTTCTGGGTCAGGGCACCACGAAACAGGACGGCTGCTCCCCTCAGACACCCCGACAATGGAAATCCACGCATTAAAATTCTACAGACTGCAGCAGACCAGCTCCTGGTGCCCACTAAGATCAAGTAGATCCCACGGCCCCAGAGTGCGTGAGTTTCTCGCTCATGCCAACCTTCAGGTCGGCGGCGTTGTTCTCGGCTGGGAGTGGTGGCCCACGCCTGTAATCCCTCACTCTGGGCGGCTGAGGCAGGAGGATTCTGTGCCCGGCCGCACCCACAGGGTGAGTCAGTTTGAGAGACAGCTCTCCAGACTCAGTATTCTTCAAAACCTCCGCAGGATTCTGGAGAACTGCTAAACCATTAGGAGCGATTGGAAATCCCTGCCGGCAGCCCTCCATCTCACTAGTCTTTTTTAGGAGTGAAAAAAGAGAAATAATCTTTTCCGATTTCTAGAAATGACAATAGAGGTTTGGAAAGGCGCGAGAAAGAAGTCACGGAATGCTCGGCCCTAGAGTTTGGACCTGGCTCTGGCGCCTTCATGTGGTCTGCAGCGACTGCCCAGAGTGAAGAGCTTCGCGCCTCCCGCTGGCGAGAGCCACTCGGATGAGACGTTGCAGGAAAGGGACAGCGGAAGGCTGAGGACACAGCTCACGTCACCGGGCTGCCCGGGAAGCCGCTCACTGCCCGAGGCGTGCGAGGTCGCCCGGGATTGAACCCAGAGCCCGCCCCAGCCGGCCAGTGCTCTGCCACCGAGCTACACGCGGCCCTGCCGACCGCGTGTCCCTGGAGCCCTTTGCCCCCTTGTTCCCGCGGCCCTGTGGCCCCTCCGCATCTCCCCTCCATCTCTGCCCATCTTCCCGCCAGGCGCTGCGGGTTCCATCTCATCTCCTCGCCCGTCTCCCAGTGCCCGCGTCCTCCCGTCCCGTCGCCCCTACACCTCACCAGGGGCCAGCCCGGGCCCGTCTGCAGAGATCTCTCTGGTGGCCTCCGTGGGCCCACTAAGGGTCTCTGCACCTCGTGTCTTTTCAGTCACACCTCAAAGGCATTGGAGTCACCCTCGTATCCATGCTGGACAGGTCCCAGGGCCGCCCTTGGATGCCAGCACCCATGGGTGCTCGAGTTCATTTTTTTTTTTTTTTGGTGCTGGGCATTGGACTCAGGGCCTTGTGTTAGCAAGGCAAGCACTTTAACCACTGAGCTAAATACTCAGCCTTCTTTTTTGTTTTGTTTTTTGAGAGACGGTCTCACTATGTAGTTCAGGCTGGCCTTGAATTCATTATGTAGCCGAGGCTGGCCTCAAACTCTTGGAGATCCTCCTGCCTCAGCCTCCCAAGTGCTGGGATTACAGGTGTGTACTACCATGCCCAGCTAAAATTTAGATTTTATATAATTTTTATGGTATGAAGTAGTCTTCTTTTGACTTTTTCTCTTTTCAAATTTTTTAAATTTTAGTGGTACATTTTAGATATATATAATGATCACATTCATCATAGGGGATTTGTACCTGTACATAATATATCTTGCTGTTTCTTTTTTTTCCCCTTTCCCTCCCCTCGTTCAACCCCTCCCCCCTCCTTATTTACAAAAGCTTCATTTCCATTTTTTTCTTCTATTTTTTTTCTTGTCCCTGTGTTCCTTTCCCCCTCCCCCCTTGTTCCCCTTCCCATTGGAACAATTTCTTCCTTTTCCCCAATATATATTATACATTTTGGTCCTTATTTACACTTTCAGTTTCTCACAGCAGAGAAACAATGTGGTATGTAAATATATGTGTCTGATTTATTTCACTTAAGAATATGGTCTCAGGGTGCATCTATTTACCTAGAAATGTCTCAAACTTATTGTTCTTTATGGCAGAGTAGTACTTCATTGTATAAAAAAACCACATCTTCTTTATCCATTCATTGTCGATGGGCATTTGGACTGTTTCCAAGATTTAGCTGTTACAAACTGTGCTGTTATGAACATGGGTGTGAATATATCACTATGCTTTGAATTATTTTGGGAAGATACCAAGAAGGGAACTAGGTGGGTCAAATGGAACCTCTAGCTCTAGTTTTTTGAGGTATCTGCACACTGATTTCCACAGTGGTTGTACCAGTCTACACTCCCACCCACAATGGAGAAGAGCCCCTCTACCATTTTCACCAGAGCCCCTTCAGCATTTGTTATTGGCTGATTTGTTGATAATAGCCATTCTTTCTGGAGTGAGGTGGAATCTCAGGGTTGTTTTAATTTGCATTTCTCGAATGATGAGTGCTGTTGAACATTTTTTCTTATGTTTATTTGCTGTTTCTACTTCTTCATCTGAGACATGTCTATCCATTTCGGTTGCCTATTTTTTGGACTAGGTCTTTAAATTTGAGGGAGTCTGATTTTTTTGAGTTCTTTATATAGTCTAGATATTAGTGCTTTGAGAAACAGCTGGCAAAACTTTTTTCTCACTCTGCGGGGTGTCTCTTTGCTCTGTTGGTGATTTCTTTTGCTGTGCAAAAGCTTTTTAATAAGATGAGATCTCAGTTGTTGATTCTTTGTGATATTTCCTGGATTGGCTTTTTCTTTCTTTTTTTCTTTTTTTTTTCTTTTGAGTTTTTCTCAGTCATTACAAAAAGGTAAAATCTGTTCTCACCTTGAAGGCCACACGGATGGAGGCAGCAGCCAGGATGTCTTCCCAGGCCGTCCCTTTCCAATCCTCTCCCTGGAAGACTGATGGTGGAGCTCTGTCTTCCCTGGTCCCTGTCTGCAAAGCAGTCACGGCTCTGAAAGACAGCGTTGTGACCTGGGTGTCCCCAGGATGATTAATCGCAGGGGTAGCCAGGCGCTGTGGGCTGGGCGAGGGCCCCGACCCCACAGTTCCCGTATTTGGAGAGAGACAGGGCATTCGGAAAATGAAGTCATTAGTGGCCTCCGGTCCTGTATGTCTGGTCCCGTTCGGGACCGGGACACGGGCACAGAGGGAGACCCCGTGAACCTGCAGGAAGGAGATGGCCAGCAGCCGGCAGCCAGGGCCACGGGACAGACTTCGGAAGAAGCCAGCCCAGAGCCACTCTGATCTCAGACTGCACAAGGGCCACCCAAAGAATTTCTGTGGTTAAAGCCAGTCAGTCTGTGAGATTTTCTCATAGCTGCCCCAGCCCACCCCGGCGCTCCGATTGACTGCGTTGTCCTGGGATAGCACTCTTTTTCTTTTTAACTTTTTTTTCAATGTTGGGGATTGAATCCAGGACCTCATGTGTGCTTGGCAAGGGCTACCCCTGAGTGGTATCTCCGCCCTCATTTATTTACTTACGACAAGGTCTCGCTGAGTTGCCCAGGCTGGCCTCCAACTTGTGATCCTCCTGCCTCAGCCTTCTGAGTAGCGGGGGTCACAGACCTGCACCACCACACCCCAGAAATATTGTTCTTAATCTTCTCAATGATCATTCAAGGTAGCTGATCCTTTTTCCTTGGGGGGAGGATAAGGACATTTCAATAGGTAGAATGATTGCCGGAATTCACAGTTAACCAGTGGATTAAAACTCCAGAGATTATCCCGCATCCCTGCGGATCACGGGCACAGATTTCCTGGTTCGCCCTTCCTAGAAAACATCAAGTTCCACTTGGGAGGCTGAGGCCTGAGGACTGAGAGTCTGCGGCCAGCCTGGCTGCCCAGGGAGTTGGAGGCCAATCTGAACCTCCTGTCTCACCCCTCCAAAAACAACAAACAAACAAATAGAAAAGGAGGGCGCGAGGGAGAAAGGAGAAAAGCCACGGAGCCCACAAGCCGAGCAGCGGTGTGCTGGTCGTGGGTGCCTCAGGCAAGCTCCGTCCTTGTTTAGGGGCCTCCGTTTTCACCCTTGTGCAATGGCCTCGTTGGACGGGTGGAATTGCGAGGGTTCGGGCCACCACTGTATCACAATAAGATTCAAGGCAAACTTTGTCCTTCTAGAAACCCTTCAGGTTGGCCCCAGACCCTTGAGCAGGGTCCGATTGTCTGCAGGCCACCAGGGAGGAAAAGGAAGGGGCACGTTTACGGCCCCAGAGCCCCCTCACCACCCTCCGCTTTGTCCTCTGGAGCCGAAAACCCCCGAGCACCATTTCCTCCGGGGCAGGATCTGTTTTACGAGCTCGGAAGGGACGACAATGTCCCTCTCTGTCATCAGGGATGCCAGGACCCGCTTTGTTGTTGAAGGGCAGGATCCTCGGCGCCCAGGGAGGGGGCGTCCTTGGCACTGGGTTTAACGAGGCTCCGGGGCGGTGGCTGCTTCCCCGCCCGCCCTCCTCCTCGGGCCTCGGACCCTGCGCTCCGCAGCCCACAGACACAGCCACCTGCGGACCGGCCTCTGTGACGGAGGGGAGGAAGTGCTTACCCTGGGGACAGCACAAAAGCTGGCCTGACAATGACTTGGCCTCCAATAACAGCCTGGTTGTTTGTTCCTTTGCTGAGGGTGACAGGAGAGCCCCGGGCTGCAGAAGCGGGGAAGAATTCCGGGCCATTGTGCGGCCACTGGCCACGTGTCCCCTGCCTGGTCCCCAGCGCGCTCTCCAGGGCCACTTCAGACAGACCTCTGACTCCGCTGGGTTAATTAAGGGCGAGCGGGAAGTGGGCACGGGGCACTCCAGCTCCGAGGGCTCAGGGTGCAAGGTCTGACTGGGAGTCAGAAGAACCCACACCGCACTGTTTTTCTTTATGAAGGAAGCATCCAGTGTGTCCCTGGAGGACTTTGGGCCTTGAAGCCGGAAGTCACCTGGGAAGTGGCTGGTGTTGGGGACAGACCAGACTTCTCAGCAGAGACTCCGGGGGCTGCTTTAGGGCACCTGATCTACATATTTCAGAGGGTGCAACAGCCTCCCAGCCCCCCAGCCAGGCCGGGAGCAGGGATGGGGCAGTGAGCAGCTTGTCCAGGGAGGTGGTCTAAAAGACATGCTCTTGACCAGGGTGAAAATTGAAGAGGTGCAACAATCATGATCGTGTGTTTATTATTTAATCTGCAGTGCTGAAACCAGGGCCTTTGCACCAAGCTACAACCCGGTCCCATCCCCCTTTTTTGAGACAAGCGCCCACACTGGGCTTGAACTTTTGTGATCCTCCTGCCTCAGTCTCCCAAAGTGCTGGGATTACAGGCCTGCACCATCATACCCAGCTAAAAATCTTACTCTACATAGAAAGCCCAGCCGGTGTGTGCCTGTGATACTAGCTTCACTGGGTTGTTCCTCCCCTCCATCTCCTGCCCACCTGTAGCCACAGCCCATGCTTGCCACACCGCCCTCTGTCCTTACCAGCCTCTGATCACAGCTAGTTCACTATTTCTGTGAGATCGACATTTTTGTGTGTGTTTTTTTTACAGTGCTGGGGATGGACTCTAGGGCCACACGTGTGCCCGGCCAGTGTCCACCACTGAGGCCCAGCCCCGGAGATCAATTCTTTTACCTTCTACGGAAGAGCCAAGGGCATGCAGCATTTGTCTTTCTGTGCCTGCCTTGTTTTACCCAACAAAATGTCCCCCAGCCTCACCCATGTTGTTGCAAATGACGGATGAAAGGAATAACTTCTAGCCGGGCCTAGTGGAACATACTGTAATCCCAGCATCCCAAGAGGCTGAAGCAGGAGGCTAAGCAGCTCGAGCCCAGCTCAGGCAACTTGGCAGCTTAGCAACTAACAAGGCCCTGCCTCAAAATTTAAAAATAACGAAAGGGCTGGAGATGTAGCTTTAGTGCAAAGACCCTTAGTACTGGAAGAAAAAAAAAAAAAGAAAAACTTTTAATGTTCTACAGCACAGCAATTGTGTTTGACAACAATTAATTGTATATTCCAGAAAAACTAGTAGTGAGGATTTTGAATGTTCAAAACACACAGAAATGGTAAATGTTTGAGGTGATGAATATGCCAATTACCCTGATTGATTTTACTGTGTATGCATGTAATAAAATGTTACCCCACGCTTCCAAAATATGGACGCTCATTATATACCAGTTAAAATTTGTCATTCATGCATGGGGGAAAAAGGCCTAAGAAAGATGCTTAAAAGGTGGTAATGAAAAGTTGAGAGATGCTCGCCTAGAATAGATTCCAGCACTTTCAAAGCCCAACGGGGATGTGGCTCGTGGACTTGCCAGGAGCAGCAAGGCCTTGAGCTCGGTCCACAGCATGAGAAGAATGAACAAAGCGACCCCAGCTTTGCGGCTTCTTGCTGTGTGCCCTCGGGCTGGGACCTGAACCTCTTTGTGCTCTGCATTTCCACACGTAAGGTGAGGCCATCACACGGCGATGGGCACAGATATAAAGACTTAACACATACGGCTAGATCGCCATCTGGCGTCTGCAAGGACTCTGTCACTTGAGGTGTTTTTACGATTCGGCACACACAGGAGTCTGCTCACTTTTTTACACATGAGATTCCCTTGCCAGATGTGTGTTGTCTGTCGCTCCAGGAATTCAGCGCAGATAATAAAATAATTCTGGTTTTATTATGAGGTGCGGTGAGCTTTGAGATCCAGAGACAAGGATCACAGTGCCCTCAAGGGCCTCGGACTCCCCTTGTGATCTGTGAGATTTCTTCAGTGCCTACACCTGTAATCCCAGCGCTTGGGAGGCTGAGGCGGGAGGATCGCCATGCGTTTGAGGCCAGCCTGGGCACCCTAGCAAGACCCTGTCTCGAAATAAGAAGTGCCGGGGCTGTGGCTCGCACTGGGACATGCGTCTGGCATGGGGAAGCCCGGCTCTACCTCAGCACCGGGGAAAAAATTGGGCGCCTTAAAAGCTTCCCAGAACAGAATTCTGCCTGCTGTCAATCACCTTGCACTATCCTCTCTGCTGCAAGCTCAGGCCCAGGTCTGGTTCCGGTTCTGGTCCCAGTTCTGGTTCCAGTGCCACCCCACTCGGGCAAAAGCCCTGAAGGGTCACTTAGGGGTACTCCAGCTGAGTCCCTTGGAAACGCTGTCATGGAAACACCACCACTTCCGGTTGGAGGCGGGGCTTGGGAAGTCACGTGACCTCCTGGCCACACCAGAGGCCAATGAGATTCGAATCCAGAGTCCCCGGAGTCCTCGATTCCAAAGCTCTCTGTAGCTTTGTCTCTTTTGATTGCAGAGCTGCTTTATCACTGCTAGTTTTTTTTGTTTTTGTTTTTTGGGGTTTTTTTTTGTGTGTGTGTGTGAGACAGTGTCTCACTATGTAGCCCAGGCTGCCTTTGAATTCGTGGCGATTCTCCTGCCTCAGCTTCGAGAGTACTCGATGCTGGGATTACAGACGTGCACTACTACAATCTTTTCACAACAATATTTTTATTCCCATTTCTCAGATGCGGAAACCGAGGCTTGACTAAATCACATTCCTTGTCACTCAGGCAAATCACCCTGAGAATTTAACAGCCGCCTTGCTGAAGTCTCTCCCTGCGGCTTCTTCTCCGAGGTTTTCTCTCTGGCTCCTCCTGGCCCTGTCCTCTTCCTGCCACTCCTCAACAAGCTGGAAGGCACGAGGTCTGGGGTGCATATCAGGCAAGGTCAGGCCCAGGGCTGCTGTCCTCTCGTCCTTGGCGGGCCGGGGCCGGGCAATCTGTCAGCTCAGGGGACGGGGACAAACTTTGCCCCTCTGAGTGTCCGCGCCTCATCCGCGGACATCAGGACAGTGACTCCCGTCCGAAGGGTGTAAGTACTAAATGACGAGGCAGGAGGATCTCGAGTTCGACCCCAACCCGGGCAATCTAATGACTTCGCGACAGCCTGCCTTCAAATTTAAAAAGTGCAGGGGATGCAGCTCCGGGCAAAGGCCTGGGCCGGGTCCTCAGTACCGCAACAAAAGAAAAAGGAAGGAAGAGAAAGAAAAGGAGTAAAGGGCGGTCCCGTGGCGGGGACAGGTACTCACTCCTGTCCATGGTGCTGGAAGCTTGGGCCGCAGCGGGGGAAGGGCGGAGGGGCCGGGCCAGGCTGCAGCCGGGAGCCTGCCGCCTTCCGTTCTCCTGGTGCGGTGACCAGACCTGGAAAGGACGCGGGGCAAAGCGAGTCCCCGCTCACAGGCCTCACTCAGCCCGCCCGCTGGCCAGGTCTGTGCTTCGTCCACCACTTCAGAGATCGCTCACTCACTCACAAACCCCCTTACTCATTCACTGACTCAGTCACCAGCATTTGCTAACTCATTCATTGACTCACCCATTCATACTACTTCATTCATTACTTCATCCATTTAGAGTCACTCATTTGCACACTCAGTCGTTCACATTTATTCTACTGATAAAAAACAAGCTCACACCTGTAAACTCTAGGAGGCTTACTCAGGAGGACTTCGAATTCTAGTCCAGCCTGAGCAACTTAGCAATTTAGCAAGACCCTGTCTCAAAATAAAAATCAAAATGGCTGGGAATGTAGCCGAGTGGGAAGGCCCCGGGTTCAATCCCCGGTGCCAAAATCAATCCATCAGTCAGTCGACAGCCACTGGAGGTCTCCCTAAGGCCCTCCCAGTAGCGGTTCTGTTGCTACCATTAAAATGTAATAAGGCCTCATCGTTGTGGTTTTCTTAAACTGAAATTAAAGACATTTTAAAATAATATGCAAAAGGCCCCTAGGACAGGCCTGGCATACTTTATTTTTAATAAGAATATTACTGTTGGTAATTGCATTTTGTGTTCTTGTTGAAGTACTGGAGATCACACCCAGGGGTGCTCTACCACTGACTACACCCTCAGCTCGTTTTATTTTTCACCGTGAGAGAGATTTCATTAAGTTGCCCAGGCCGGGCTTGGACTTGAGACCCTCCTGCCTCAGCCTCTCTTCAAAGCAGCTGGGATACAAGGGCATGCTACACTGACTGAAGTTTTCCTTTGTAACCTCAAGAGTTTTATTGTTTTATTTAAAACGCCTCTTCATCACTATATGTGCAAATCTTGGCAAAATACTGCATTTTATGTTTCTATTACTGAGATGTTTATCCGAGTGAATAGCTATTTCATTTGCAATTTATTCAGCAGCAGTGTATTCCCGCCTTACAGGTAAGTTTCCCCCAGGATAAGTTCCCAGAGGTGGCTGGGTGAGAGGAGCCTTATTTATTTGTTTGTTTTTGGGGAAACAGGATCCTACTATGCAGCTCAGGCCGGCTTTGGACTCACTATGTAGTCCCTGAAGCTTGCACAATCCTCCTGCCTCAGCTTCCCAACTGTTGGGATGATGGGTGTGCGTTACCACATCGAGCTCGATAAGCCTCATTTTTAAGGTTTATGATACACTCACGCCAGCCTCGAAGGAGAAGGCTCAGGGGTTTCCCTTTTCCTCCTCCAGCGAAGGACAGGATGAAGTCTTGCCTAAGCGACCCAGCCGGCCCGCTGGAGAGGATTTAATTAGGGCTAAGGATTTCTGGTCTTTGTAGGGACGGCCGACGGACGCCACCGGGTCGGGGATCCCAGGCGGGAAAGGAGACTTTCAGTCGACCCTGAAATGCAACCTCTCCTCTTTCAAAACAAGGGCGGGGTGGCTTTTCAACCGGTGGGGACGACACAAAGTCTTAGGAAAACAAAGAGAGAAATGGGCTGGAGCCTGCAGCCCTCTCGGGCCCCCAGGCCAACGATCGACTAATTTATTCATTAACCGCCTCCTGCCTCTGGGAACTTTAAAATAGGAGAAAACAAACATTTGCTTATTCTTTCTCCGGGCTGTCTCCGGGGGTCTGAAACCACCCCAGGATCCAGCGACTTGGGGAGGGGACTCAGTGGGATTCCTCGGAGCGGTAATTCTTCAGACCAGTCTGGAACTGGTGGGGACACAGACTCGGGTGGCCTTAAATTGAAAAAGGGCCTTTTTCAATACGTATTTTGGAAAATTTGGAGCGTGTCTGAATATAACAAGTACACTCCCTACTCCCGGACCAATAATCCAGCTTCAACAATTATGATAATTTTGGCCAGCTTTTTCTTTTCTTTTTAAGATGGTAGAGGTCTCAAGCATTTTGATTTGGGGGACCCCTTGCCCCCACGCCTTAAAATGCACCCACAATGCAATTTCATGTAACCAACAGTTGTGCTGTTAACTCCGTAATATAAAGCTACACTTGGATAACCTTTAAGCACCTATTCATTTTAATTCTGCAAGGCCTGGGTCACCTGAGGAAAAGTGGCCTGTGTGCCCAACGGCCCTGCATGACACTCAGATCGGTACCAGGAGCAAGGCCGCCCCTGGGGACCTCTCCAGACAATGGGCCTTCGGGGAGGGTGGGGGTGGGGGGTGTGACATCCAGCCCTCACTTTCCCCAAGAGCGGAGGAAGTTGGGGGAGCAAGAGTCCGCTCCTCCAAGCAGGCAGCTCTGTGAGGGTCAGGACGGCAAGCAGGGCTCCCACCAAGGACACTGTGGGGAGGGGACGGACAGACTGCCCCGAGTCCCCAGCCAGAAGGCCCCAGTTCGTCCGCAGGGGCTGAGCCAGCTCCTCTTATCCACCCGCCCATCGGCTCCAGCCCTGTGGCCCACAGCCCGAGGTCCAGGGCTGCAGATAAGCCTGCCGCTCGTCTGCCTTCTGCGAGTGTGCGGCGACCTGGCCTCCCAGGTAGCAGGGGGACCGACCCCCACCCCTGCGAGCCCCGGGGAGCCCTTTCCTACCTTGTTCACACGGAATGCTAGACATAGACCCAAAGGGCAGCACTCAGGGGGCCCACGATATGTGACTGCTAGCAGGGGACATTTTCCTTGTGTTCTTTTGGTGTATTTTTGGTTTGTTTTTTAATTTTTAAAACTTTTAAATTTGTATCTGTAGTGATTACACTCACCACTCGGGGTTGGCACACGCACAGTACACGCCTTGATTCTTTCTTATCCCCTTCCCCTCCTCCCTCCCGCCCCCTTTGCTTCTCTTTCCATTGGCAAAAGATTTATCGGCTCGTGTCCTATTATCCATTTTTTTGTTTCGCTCTTTAAATTATGTATACTTTGGCTTTCTCCTTAAGAGAAACTATGTGATATTTAAGCTTGTGTGTCTCATTTATTTCACTTAACATTATGATCTCAAGGCGTATCCACTTTGCTACAGATGACTCAAATTTATCCTTCTCTACGGCAGAGTAATACTCCATTGTGCATAATACTACCTTTTCTTTACCCATTCATATAGGCTGCTTCTAACACTTAACTAACTTAGGGTTGGGGATTTAGTCCAAGTGATAGAGTGCTTGTCTACTAAGTGGAAGGCCCTGAGTTTGATCCCCAGCACCCCCTAAAAAAGACTTATAATAACGCTTAACTTTTTATTTATTTATTTATTCATTTATTTATTGGAGGCAGGGACTCACTATGTAGTCCAGGCTGGCCTTGAATTCACTGGGTAGCCCAGGCAGGCCTCAGACTCGCAGCGATCCTCCTGCCTCAGCCTTCCGAGTGCTGGGATTATAGGTGTGCCACCTCACCTGGTACATTTAGCTATTATGAAATGTGCTGCTATAAACATGGGTTTGCATTTATCACTGTAACATGATGGCCTTAACGCTTTTGGGAAGATACCTAGAAGGGGAATAGCCAAGTCAAGTGGAATTTTATTTTTAGTGCTTTGCAGAATCTCTGCACTGACCTCCGCGTGTTATTGGCCATTTATACTCCTCAGAAGTGTCTGCTCGTTGCACTCACCGCCTTTTGATTGGGCCTTTAAATCTGGGGATCTAGTTTTTTTTCAAGTCCTTCCTATATTCTAGATAGGAGAACAGCGGACAGAGTTCTTCCCCATCCTGTAGACTGTCTGCACTCCACAGGTAACATCGTAGCATCTTGCTCCCACCTGCGCCTGCGCAGTCCTTGGCCCATGTCTGCTGGCACAGAGGAAGGAATTGTCACACGCAAGCACGTGGGTAGCCCCTTCCGTAGAGCCCAGGGGCGCCAAGCCTGGGTTTTGGGGGTGGGACAAGAAATCACAGTGAATGGCAGGCCGCCTACTGTAGGTGTTGTGCATTTTTCTTTTCTTTTCTTTCTTTTATTTTTTTGAAACTTGCTCACGGTGTAGTTCCGGCCGGCCTTGAACTCACTCCGTTGCCCAGGTTGGCCTCAAACTCACAGCGATCCTCCTGCTTCAGCCTCCTGAGCGCTGGGATTACAGGCGTGTGCCTCCACGACTGGCTGTAAAACGCCTTTTCAATATGTCATCCGATGTAAGACGAGAGTTCATGAGACAAACGTGTGCGGTTTTGTTGGTTTTGGACTTTCACTTCTCTGGTGCTCTGGCTCAGACCAGGCCCCTGCGCCTGCCGGGAATTGCACGGCCGGCCCACTAAGGAACTCGGAGTGGCGTCTACTCACTGAGAGTTTGTTTTCCTTCTTCCCTCCTCGCAGGTTTATGAGGCAGGCGGTCACCGAGAAAGACACACAGGCACTGAGCGGCAGTGCCCTAGGCCTGCTCACATCGCAGGAGGAGCACGAATTAAATGTCTACACTCCGGGGTCAGCTCTGATCCGCGGCCTGCTTGTGTGCACCGAGGTCAGAAGGGATCCTGCGATTGTTAGTGTAGCTCCAGATCCCAGAAGGCCCCATCCGGGCTCAGAGTGGTGAGAGATTTAGTTCTGTTGTTGAGCAGGATTATCGCACCTCAAGGTCAACATTGTGCTGCTCACCTGACTGCCTGGCCGCAGGTGACACTCTGAGCCTTTCCCTTGAATCTCAGTCTGTTCATCTCTAAAATCCAGACTCCGCCGGGTGTGGTGGGCACACTTGTAATCCCAGCACCTGGGAGGCTGAGGCAGGAGGGTTGCTGCAAGTTCCAGGGCAGCCTGAGCTGTTTAGTGAGTTCAAGGCCAACCTGAACTACATTGAGAGACCCTGTCTAAACAAAAAAGAAAAACAAAACCGAAACTCCAAAAGCCTACCCAGGAGGCTTAGGGCCTCACTAAGTCGCTAAACTACCCAGGCTGGGCTTGAACCTGCCACCCTCCTGCCTCAGCCTCCACACATGCTGGGATTCCGGCAATGATGAGTTACAACTCTGGGTCCTCAGTTCCCTGATGACCTTGCCCCTCCTAATCTTAACTGCCCCGTATTTCAAATCTGCTGCTGGAAACCACGACTTTTAGGAACAAGAAAGACCTGTTCACCTCTGAAGGAGACAGGCCCCGAGCTGTTTGTGGGTGATGAGGAATTCGGGGACCGCAGGGTTTCTCAGAGGCCTCCTGGGTACTGGCTGGCACCCAGCGGCTCTGGGGAGGCCGGCTGGTTTCTAGGATGCTGTCCCCGCAGTCTCTGTGGCTGAGGGTTGTGTGGGGACACAAGCGCAGAATCCCGAGAGGTGGTGCATTCCAGCGTTTCTCCTTAAAAGGCAAAGCACTTAGTTTTGCCAGGACCAAAACTTGAGTGGGCGAGCCACGAATTCAGCAACAATAGAGAAAAACTGTGCCAATACACAGTAGCTCCATATTTTCCTTGGAAATAGGTTTGGAGCAGGCTTAAAATGTAGTGTGTGTGTGTGTGTGTGTGTGTGTGTGTGTGTGTGATTATTTTAATCAGGTGCGTTAGTTTATTTTCTCAGTGTGTTGCTGAGGGCCGAACTCACGGCCTAGCACTTGCTAGGTGAGCATTTTACCACTGACCCGCACCACAAGCCGCTCCGATTTTATTTTATTTTATTGTGAGACAGCTAAGTGGCCCAGCCTAGCCTTAAACTTGTGATCTTCCTGCCTCAGCCTCTGAGCAGCTGGAATTCCAGGCCTGCACTGTAACCCTTAAGCAGACAATATTCAAACATCCTCCAGAATTCAGCCGAGCGAGGATCAGGCGCTTCGATTATTTCTCCGCTCTTCAGGGAAGGAAGCTGCAGCTTAGAACAGGGATCTTCCCACCACGCCGGGTCAGGGAGGGCCGGGCAGTAATCCCAGCACTCAGGAAGCTGAGGCAGGATGAGCTCAAATCTGAGCCCAGTCTGGGCAGTTTAGCGACTTAGTGAGACTCTGACTGAAAGACAAAATTTAAAAGAGGGCCATGACTGTAGCCCTGCAGGAAGACCCTGAGTTCGATCACTAGTCGTGCAAAACCAAAACAGAAAGGCGGGAAGGAGAGTGGAAGAGAGCGCCTTTCTCTTTCACCTGCACATATGTGCATGTTCTTTGAGTGGAAAAGCAAAGCAATAAGCAGTAACGAGCTGTATCCACACAGAGACGCGGGAGCATGGCACGGTGCCAGCTAGCGGAGAGGTGAGTTACCTCTGACACCTCGCGGTGGGCTCGGCCCGGCCAGGTGCCTGCTCGGCGGCCTTGTGACCTGGGCGGGGCAGGTGTGGCGATGCTCCAAGTTTCGGTTTGTTCATCTGAGCGCTGATCTCTGAGGCCTCCTTTTAAGGATTTGGAATGACAAAAAGAGATAAAAGGGGGCTGGCCTCCAATGGAGGTGATCCTCCTGCCTCAGCCTCCTGAGCACGGGGACAGCAGGAGTGTGCTAGCATGCCGACTTTATCATACCATTTTTGTTTTGTTTTGTTTGGGTTTTTTTGAGGCAGGGCCTTGCTATGTGGTTCAGGCTGGCCTCGAACCCGCAGAGATCCCCCTGCCTCAGCTTCCCCAGTGCGTTACTGCACCCAGCTTTGAGCTTGGCATCCATTTGCCATCTTCGGGCCCCCTCAGGGATAATTAGACGGAGCCCGGCCTGGCGTTGTTGAGAATCTCGCTGCTCCCAAAGCGCAGTCTGCACACTCGCAGCACATCCTCGCTTGTCCACAAGTCCGCACAGTCTCGCCTGGCCCCGCCTCTCAGTCAGAAGTGTGTGCAGGCCGGCTCGGCTGGCTGTTTTCTGGTCCCCAGCCAGCGTCCCTGTACATGGCCTTAGAGGACGCCGCCAGCCCCCTCACCTGAATCGCTGCCATAGATGTTCCTGCTTCCTCCTTGGAAACCAATCTGCCCTGCTCTTGCTCTACATCCTTCAGTGGCTCCCTATTGACTTCACAGAGACTTTGTGTTAACTTCTTTTTATTTTTTTTGGTGCTGGGATCCAACTTGGGGCCTTGTGCTTGCTGGGCAAGCGCTCTAACCACTGGGCTAAATCCCCAGCCCCATGTCCTGGTTTCTTCTGTGCCCAGAGACACACGGGGCACCGGCAGGTGCATTGATACGAACAGAGTGAGCACCGGCAGCCCCTCGACCCCACACACAGCCGCTGCCCTGGCTCGGGGAACTGACATTTCCTTTTAAAAAAAAAGCCTCAACCCCTGTGTAAGGGTCCCCCCACAGAACAAGATGACGCAGGAGATTATGCTCTCTGCCTGTTTGGAGGTCCGGCTCTTCCCCTCCGCTTTCCACTTGTGACAATCCTGCTGTCACAGGCCACCGTGTTTCATCACTTTTCATTGCTGCGTAATATTTCACCACATCGCTGTCGTGGTCTTTCCATTCCCCTGTGGACAAGTACCTGGACTGTTTTCTGGTCTGCAGCTAGCGTGCAAACTGGCATTCAGCTCTGCTCAGAGCGGCACATTGTCCTCTAGGGGTCCCAGCACCTGTGTCTTGGTCTCCCGGGTGCTAGCGCTTTCTTTTCTGTGTTATCTCCATCTCTCCAGTGAGGCCCATTAAAAAGAAAAAAAAAAAAAACAGAGAGAAAGAGAAAGCAGAGCAGCCCATAATCCCAACTTGCCGCAGGGCCGGGCCTGGGAGATGAAGGCCGGAATGCAGCCTTTGATGCCTCTGGGGGCGGTGGCGGGAGGGGCAGCTTCTGGGCCTCTCCAGGGGCGGCCTGCCAGATGTCAGCTGGGATCCAGGAGGAGGCCGGGCTGTGCCGGCGCCACAGGCGTCTCACCCCGCCGGGTTTCAGGTCCTCAGAAAGAGAAGGAGAAGATGGTAAGATTCCCAAAGCATAAAAAGTATGAAAAGAAAACGAAAATCTCTCTGTCATGTACATTAGGAACGTGTGTGTGTGTGTGCGCGCGCGTGTCCTCGGTGAGCTTGCGTGGGGTGGCAGACAGAGAAGGAAGTAACTCTACTGTGATGGCCACACACTTGTGATCTCAGCTCGCTGGGAGGCTGAGGCAGGAGGATGGCAAGTTTGAACCCATTCCGGACAATTTAGCAAGACTCTGTCTCAAAATGAAAAATAAAAAAAGCGCTGGGTCTGCAACTCGGTATGAATCCTCAGTACCACCAGACAAACAAAGAAGGCCCCTGGGGAAGAACAAAGAGATAAGCATCGTGATGCCTAACTTCCTTTGGAGTGGTTTTGTCCAGACCACAGCCCTAACTGCCCCTGGAGAGACGCAGGCACAGAGACCTGTAAAGGAAATCAGGCAAAAAACTGGGGATGTGGAGTCAAGCCAGAAGCGCTAGATGTGGTGGTGAAGGCCTGTAATCCCAGCAGTCTGGGAGGCTGAGGCAGGAGGATGGCAAGTTCAAGCCCATTTTAGCAATTTAGCTAAAAATGCCCCCCAAATCCCATTACCCAGAGGTAGCTGCTGTCCTGGAGCCACGCCCCAGCCCAGCACTTATTTTTTTTATTCAGCCGTAGCTCCTGGCTCTCTCTTTCTGTCCGTGTCTAGTCCAGTTCACTCCATGCTTACAAGTTGCTTAGCAACCCTGGAGAGGAATACTTCTGTTTTTTGTTATTTTTTTTAAAACAGAAGTCTCAGCATGTAGTGCAGGCTGGCTTCGAACTCGTGGAGATCTTCCTGCCTCAGCCTCCTGAGTGCTGGTGAATACATTTTAAACTGTTTCCTTTGTCTAGTCTTTCCTCTGTGGTTACTTTTAATCTTCACGTTTTACCGCTATTATAAACAACACTGCAGAGAACATCCTTGTGTGTAGATCTTTGTTTTCAAATTTTGCTAAGTTCTTCAGTACAAATGAGTACTTTTTTCTGAAGTTTTCAAACTTAAGAAATGCCATCGCACGCTTGGCTTTGAGGACTCTTGATCGCGGCGGGCCCTCACTCTTTGCCTGCACAGACTTTTCTTGATGTCCTTGATTCCCCGGCACGCACCACGGGGTAGGCGCGGGCACAGCCCGTGTTTGTAAGAGGGGACCAAGCTCAGACCGTTCGGTGGGTAATATTCGAAGTCACACAGCCAGCCCTGTCTGATCCCAGAAGCTGGACTCTTAAACGGCTCGCTTCCCTTAAGCAAGCGGACCCTGCAATGCGAGAGCTGCTGGGACTCTGCTGCCGCCTGGTGGCCCCGCTCCGGCATCGCTCGGAGTCATCGGCCCCTCGGCGGGCCGGGTGTGAACTCACACCCTTCAGGTAACAAGGAAAGGAAACGTGACGTGATTGCCTGTCACCTGTGGCCCAAGAGCCTCCACCCAGAGTGGCGACACGAAGAAATTAAGGACTCTCGAGGTCCTGCAGCTTACTAGCAGCGGAACTAGAGTTCAGCTCCAGGTTTGTGTGGTTGTTTCGGTTTTTTTTTGGACCCGCTGTGGAACCCAGGCTGGCTTCGAACGTGCGATCCTCCTGCCTCAGCCTCCCGAGTATCTAGGATCACGGCTGCGTGCCACCGGGCCCAACTTCAGAGCATTCTCATGGGGCAGCAGACACAAGGAGCCGTGTCATGGCCACCTGGTGCTATCAGCTCTGGTCTCAGCAGTCGAGGAGCTCGAGTCCTCCTGTGGACGTAAAGAGGTAAACTGATGGCTTGTGTTTGTCGAAGGCGTCACACTGGCCCACAAGCGTCAGCCCACTTAAAACTCAGGTCGGCTTCCAGGGCGGGCAAGTTTCTCGGTCCTCTTATGAGCGAGAAGGGAACCAGGTGACCAGACTTGACCAATCAAAGCTTTCCACAGCCTGGCTCGGTGATTGGCCCGAGAGGGCCCTCGATCCCAGGCCGAACCAATCAGGTCATTGCACGTCGCAAGGTTGGGCGGGTCCTTGCTTGGAAGCGAGTGTTTTTCTCCCGGTTTGGGGGGCTGGGGGGCGGCTGCCCCGAAAAGCCCAAGAAGCTGCGTGCGCTTGAGGCCCAGAGAGGACGGTGGGAGCCAGCTGCGAGGCCGAGCTGGGAGCAGCCTTAGTAGTGGGAATCTGCGTCCACTCTGTCTTTTCTTCCCACCCACCGCACAGGGAAGCACGTTTATTTTCTGGAGCCATTTCGACTTGGGAGTTTTCTCTTCACTTGTACCCGTTAGTCCTCAGCCACACGCCCGCGCCCACACACACGCACACACACACATGCACACGCCCGCGCCCACACACACGCACACGCACACACACACACACGTGCGCACTATTAACAGTGACGGCCCGCAGGGTCTAACATGAATAATGACGGCCTCTTCAAACAGCCTCATCTTCATCCTTGTGTTTTTTATTCCCCAGAACTGCAAAGTCCACTGCGCCTTGCTCTGCTGTCTTCCTGCCTTTGGTCGTTTTGTTATTCCCACTCGGTCTGTCCTCTCCTCCTCGTCCGTTAGGAATCAGTCTGGCAGGAATCAAGAGCAGCAGCTTCCAAAGCAGAACTGGGTTTGAGCCCCGCCTCTCCTCCTCCCTAGCTCTTAGACACACAGAGTCAGATCATGTCGCTCTGAGCCTCAGTTTTCTAATGCATAAAATGGGTACATTACGGATACAAGATACCCAAGATTGTTGTGATTTGGCACAGTTCTGGCACACGGTAGCTTTTCAATAATCGCTGCTGACTTCCATAGTGATATTTTATATTGTGAGGCTGTGTCTTGTGGGTATTTGGGGCTGTGGTCAAGGTTCATTGGAGGGGAGGAGCCAGGGGAAATGCTGCTTTTTGGATGTTCCCATCGGAACCTTCATCGAGGTTTGCCAGCGCAGCTATCAGGGGCTTGGTCTAAGCTGCTATCTATTCCCAGAAATGAAAGAATTCCCATAAAACCTCAGCTTCCAAGCGGACGACTTCCCACACTCCTCACAACCCATTCCCACAGCCTCAGGCCTCCCCAGGAATACAGCACCGGTGGGGGAGAAGTGAGTTCCACTCGGGCAGAGATTTCACCTGCTGCTCCAGGCTGATGCTCCGCTGGGGAAATGTTGTCTTCTTTATTTATTTATCTGAGGAGCCGGGATCGAAGCGAGGGCCTACTGCATGCCCGGCAGGAGTTCTACCACTGAGCTGCACCCCAGCCTTTGAACTTTGTGGTTCTGACTTGCAATAGGGTCCCACGAAGCCATGTAGGCTGGTCTGGAACTTGTGATCCTCCTGCCTCCACTTCTGGAGTAGCTGGGATTACAAACATGCACCGCCGTACCTGGCTTCTCAAAAATAAATCGGAAGAAGTGCCCTTGAAATCAGCCTTTTTGCTTTATAAGCCGATTGTCGCTGGTGTTTTGTTATAGTAACTGTCATCTCGTCTCCTCAAATCTTATCTATTCGCAGGGACACTTACCTTACTGCTGCCCTGAACATTAAATCGCATGCCGGCTCTGCCCAGGGACGGGACGCGTCGCTCCAGCTATCTCCAGCTCCGTCACGAGTCCCCTTAGTGCCTGGTGGCTTAAAGGGGCAGCAGAGATTGCACCCTGGGTGGGTGGTGGCAGAGGTGGTCCAGCCCCACACCCTTCAGCCTCAGGACGGTGGCTCCAGGGCTGGGACAGGGATCCTCAGGCGGCCCACTCAGTTATGCATCTGGCCATCCGCCGAGGCCGTCCCCGGGGCCCTGGGCAGCGCACCTTCCCGGGCCACCCTGTGCGGCTCGGTGGCCCACAGTGTGGCATGGTGCCCGGGTTTCCAGGGTGGCGTCCCACAGAGGAGCAGCCCTGTGGAAGCTGTGTCACGTTTGATGGCAGTGTGGACACAGCATCTGTGCCCTTCCTGGATGCAACACCCTCCTGCCTCTTGGTGGCAGGAGTAGTCACTCTTCCAGTACCTGGGTGTGCAGTGTGACCCACTGACAAACACTAAATTCACAGAACCAAGAAACTTCTGTTTCTTGTATAGAAAAGGAGACGAAGGAATGGAGTTGATGTGGACCTGATGAAGAATGAGTTGTTTTGTTTTGTTTTGTTTTGAGACAGGGTCTTGCTATGTAGCCCAGGCTGGCCTCGAACTCACAGCGACCCTCCTGCCTCAGCCTCCTGAGTGCTGGGATTACAGGAACGTGCACGCACGCTCAGCTAAGACCGAGAGTTAATTGCTTGTGCCCCACACAGCCACGAGAGGTGGGGCCCCCAGAGGACACCCCGACCTTCCAACCAGCCACTGGTCTAGGGCCCAAGCCAGCAAGCCCTTGACAATACCCTTTCCCACCTCACTCTGCCAAGAACTTGAGTTTTTATTACACATATAATTGTTCCTTCGTTTTCCTGTGGAAAGAACATGGGCTCGTTGCAAAAAAGAATGTGAGTGTATACAGAAGAAAGTAAAAATTTTCTCTAACCCTTATCCTATAATCTCACACCCCAAAAGAAATAACAGTCAGTAGTTTAGTGAGTAGCTTTCCTTATTTTTAACAATTTAAAAAAAAAAAACATAAAAGCACGGACATTAGATGACACCAGTTGCTTTTTTGTTTTGTTTTGTTTTTGCTTTTGAGACAAGGTCTCGCTGAATAGTCCAGGCTGACCTTGAACTCACGGCAATCCTCCTGCCTCAGCCTCCTGAGTGCTGGGATTAAAGGTGTGCACCACCATGCTTGCCAGCTGCTTGCTTTTTTTCATTTAACACTGTATCAAGCACATCTGTCTACAATAGTACATTCAAGCCCTGTTTTGAGCGGTGCCTGATACGGCTGTGGCACAACAAACTCACAAATCCCCAGCAGATGGACAGACAGGTTGCTTCCATCTTTTGCAGGTTATAAGCAGCGGTGCGATAATGACACTGTTGCTGGCTTCTCTGGGCATTTCTGAAGGATGGATTATTAGAAATAAAGGACGTGTACATTAACCACTTTGCACGTAAAGTGCCTTTTGGGAGCTCTTGGCCACATGCCCGGCATCTGGATTCCCACTCTGGCCGCCTTCTGGTTCTGGTGTTGGTAGTGGGTGAATCTCAGCACTATTGAATACTAATATCTGCATCTAATAGCAGTGGGGACGTCTCCCTAGTACCTGGCAGAAGACAGGAGAGCTGTTGTTGACCACCACTCCCGAGGCCCCCAAAATCTGGAGGAGAAGGGGATCAGGGCCAGGTTTGGGGCGGAGACACCCAGACCCAGCAGTCGGTCAGCTCAGGCCCCGAGATTCCCCTCTGCCCCGGCGCCTTCCGCGGGAAAGCAGTTACATCACGCTCTGACTGTGGGTGTAACTGTTGCCAGGGGACCCGCAACTAACCTTCCACAGAGTGACAGGCAACTCGGGGGCTGTGTCCTGCGGCGGGAGGGGACGGTGTGTGCAGTCCCGGCGGCAGCCCCCCAGATGTCTGGGCTGGGGACGAGGTGGTGACAGAGGACACGGGGGTCAGGCAGGGCTCAGGGTCCCCACAGGGCCTGCCGGGGCAGAGCGGGGTGGTGTCTGGACGCTGAGACGGACAGCAGGGTCGCCGCTGGACTGGGTGCCAGGCCCAGCTGGAAAAATTTCCCTTCTTGCTGCTGTCTCAGAAAATCCTTCATTCACAAGCAGTCCGCGTCCCCCCAGGAAGTACACGCAGCCGTTTGTCCCTCAGTATCCGCGGAGGTTGGTGTGGCCACCAAAATCTGCAGATGGTCAAGCCCCTTATATCAAGTAGCAGGGCACGTACATAGAATCTCTCTCTCTCTCTCTTTCTTTTTTTCTTTCTTTCTTTCTTTTCTTTCTTTCTTTCTTTCTTTCTTTCTTTCTTTCTTTCTTTCTTTCTTTCTTCCTTCCTTTCTTTCTTTCTTTCTTTCTTTCTTTCTTTCTTTCTTTCTTTCTTTCTTCTTCTCCCCTTCCTTCCTTCCTTTTCTTGATACAAGAGCTCCCTATGTAGTTCAGGCTGGTTTTGAACTCAGTATGTAGTTCAGACTGGCCTGGAACTCGCAGCCATCCTCCTGCCTCAGCCTCCCAAGTGCTGGTATCAGAGGCACATGCCACCCACCTGGCTCTCCTTGTATCATTTTTTTTTTCCTTCTCTGTCTTAGTTACTTTTCTCTCATTGCTGAGACAAAATACCTGACACTCAAAGTTAGGGGGAGAAAGATTTATTTAGCTCACAGTTCATAAAGGTTTCAGTCCCCAGTCAGCTGGATCCAGGCAGGGTGGCAGGCAGAAGGCAGCCAGGTAAGCAGGGAATAGAGAGAGACAAGTGTCTTTCTGCCCCTTATATCTTATCCAAACTCCCTGCTTTAGGGTGGGCAGCACTCCCACCCTTAATCCCAGCGCCCTTAATCCTAGCGTCACATCCTTGATCCCAGCAGAACTATGTCCAACCAATCAGGGGACTAATTTAGTAATCACACACTCTAGATCCAGCCCCCACTATGACCACAGGAGGCTTTGGGGGACATCTAGACACAAACCATAACATTCTCTTTCTTTTTTTTTCTCCTTAGACCTTAAACCACTCCTAGTATACATAATGCAATGTATGTGTGTTTTAAAAACTCCTATTTTATTAGCTGGTGTCTGCAGCACACAGCCCTTGCGGGGAGCTGGCACGTACAACACACCTTTCCCCTCCTCCCTCCCTGCTCCTGGTAAATACTAATAAATAATTGTCATGCTGTATCGCTTAAAGGTTAAGGACAAGAAAAAGATGTCAGAACATGCCTGGTAGGTACCTGACGGGACACACACACTTTATTTTCAAATACTTTTCACTGGCAGTTCGTTGAACCCAAGAATTGAGGACCTGACAGAAGGCCGCCTGCATACTGCTTTGCAGTATTCTTGTGCTTGTTAAAGTAGCCAATAAAGTGAGCAAATCGTAAGTGGACAGCTGGGTGCCTTTGTCAAGCACATTCCCGTATATTCCCGGCAAGCTGAGCAGCACAGTGAGCCAACCTGTGTATCTACCCTTTAAATTCAAGGAACTTGAGTTAGCAGACACGCCGTTCCCTTTTCACTCTTTACTTGCATGTGCCTTCTGGCCCTTTCGCTCTTTGTTCCCGCCCTCCTTCCCTTTCCCTCGTCCTGGCTGCTGCCTTCCCGGGGATCTCTAATAAACGCAGCTACCTTCCACCTACTCCTGAGTGTGCACTTGGAATTCTTTGCCCATCGTACACGAGAACCTGGACTATTTCTGGCCCACTCAACTGTAACACTTTCAGCAGGCCCTCTTTCTATGCTGGCTTCCGCCACCGTTGTTTTGTCCATTTTTCAACTTCATGTAAATAGAGCGCCAGGCACATTTGTGCCTCACTTCTTTCAGTTCTGTTCATCCACACTGTTGCCGGTAGCCGGTTTGTTCTTTTCAGGGCTGCATAGTATTCCTTTTACGATCATACTACAATTTATTTATCCATTCTGTTGGACATTCGATTGTTTCCAGTTTTGAGTTATGGCCCATAAATCTGCTGTAAATATTCTTATGCGGGCCTCTGGGCGCACACAAGACTCACTATTATTCTGCAACTTCACCGGTCTTGGCAACTGAGAGTCTTAATTCTATAAATTCAAGCGGGGGCCACGCGACATAGAAATTGCACCTAGTGTGTAACAGAGCTTTGAATGCACTGTATTGACAACCTCCGTGGGCCTCTTTGGTTCGGGTTTCCTCTTCTCCTCACTTTTTGTTGCTGTTGTTGTTGTTTTGTTTTGTTTTGTTTTTTAGCACCAAGGGTTGACTCCAGGCCTTCACACTGAGCTACCTTCTCAGCCCTTTTATATTGCTTTTAAAATCTGAGGCAGGATCTCATTAAGTCACAAAGTTGTCTAGATTGGGCTCAAATTTGCAATCCTCCTGCCTCAGCCTCCCGAGTGCTGGGATTTCAGGCATGTGCCATCACCCCCAGCTTGTAACAGGCCCCTGTCATGTGACGTGCGGCTGTCAAGTGTCCTCTGAAGGAAGAGTGACCCTGTCTTGGGGAAGCGGCGGTGTCCCAGGGCCTGGGTCCGAATCGCATGTGAGGAGGCGCCTCCTTCTCTGTGGCCAAGTCTGTGGTTCAAAGTCACTGTTCGCCATCACAGTTAGGGGTTCAAGCTGCCCCTCTGCCTAGTGGCTGTGGGTCAGTGGTTCTCCATCCTCTGCCTCGGTGGTTGTTGTTAAATGAGAATGGGACTAGCTCCCTTTGGGGAGTTTTTTCTCCTTCGTGATGTTGGGGATCAAGCCCAGGGATGCCGAGCTACACTCTTCAGCCACATCTTTCCCTCTTGTTTTTCTTTCCATTTTGAGACAGGGTGTCACTAAGTTGCCCTGCCTGGCTTTGACTTTCCGGCCCTCCTGCCTCAGCCTCCTAAGCCGCTGGGATCACAGGCACACGGCCCTGCCCCTGACTGCCCTGGGGAGGAGCCCAGGTGGACTGTGGCCCAGATGTCAGCCTTGCTGCTGTGTGGACGGGGCAGGTGGGGGCCAGCTCCCTGGGCCTCACCAGGCCGAAGACACAACCTCCCTGCCCGTGTCCCCCCGGGTGACCCACTGGGCCAGGC
The DNA here is from genome assembly GCA_004026905.1 of Hystrix cristata. Lineage (NCBI taxonomy): Eukaryota > Metazoa > Chordata > Mammalia > Rodentia > Hystricidae > Hystrix > Hystrix cristata. Next base: position 156,462 of record PVJO010001587.1, read on the forward strand.
GACCCTCCAGGGCTCCAGGGACAAGCAGCCTGCAGCGGGCTGGCTCACCAGGAACCGCTAGTGGTCGCTTCTCTCTCCTCCGCCCACCTCACCTGAGCTCAGACTCGGCCAGCTGGGCGGGCCGACCCGCCCCACCTTCACCCCACCTGCGGGAACCCTGGCAGGCAGTGTAGAGAAACCACCACCCAGGGAGCAAGTCCATTCCTAGCCGGAAAGACAGAAAGACGGGAGGACAGAAGTAAGCTGAGCACCCAGCAGGTGGGGATAAACTAAAACATGGCCCTACAGCAGGCATTACAGCTGCACCAGGAGAATTTGTGGCCCTGTCTTTGCGATTTGTTTGGTTTTTTGAGACAGGGTCTCGCACTATGGCGTTCAGGCTGGCCTTGAACTCACTATGTAGGCCAGGCTGGCCTCCAATTCACAGCGATCCTCCTGCCTCAGTCTCATGAGTGCTGGGATCACAGCCGTGCAGCACCACGCCCGGCCCAGAGCTAATTTCTAGTTGTGGTGACTTCTGGGGAACTATACCACATCCGTTGGGGAAAGGGGAGGAGCTGGTTATTATTAATAACAGCTAGCTAGTTTTGAATCCATTAGTATGTGTGGAAAATTACATAGACTGAAAAAGAGATTCATATGTGTGGGCTGGGGTGTAGATCAGTGGCAGACTGCTTGTTTAGCATGGGAAAGACTCTGGGGTTCATCCTCGGCAAGAAAGAAGAAAAAACAATCACACCGCCAAACTCTGGAGGATTATAATAACATGAACTGAGTCCGGCATGGTGGCGCACCCCTGTAATCCCAGCACTCGGGAGGCTGAGGCAGAAGGAACAAAATTTTGAGTCCAGCCCGGGCTCTTTAGCGGCTTAATGAGATGCTGCCTCAAAACAAAAAAAGGGCTGGGCGTGTAGCTCAGTGCACAGGCCCCAGGTTCAATGCTCCATAACTGGAAAAAAAAGATTGGGAGGAAGCAGACAAAAATGGCGATTATCAGGGAAATAAAACGTATTAGGGGTGCTGACGCCTCTCCCTGGCTGCGGGAGGTGTGTGCCGGGTCCCCCTCAGGATGCCTGAGACCCCAGAAAGTACCAGCCCTGAGCTGTGATTGAGTGCAGATGCCTGATGCTGTGAAAGCAAAGCTGTGGATAAGGATGGGACGTATCGTGCATTTTCTTTGCCCCTTTGCATGAATAAAGGAGGGCACAGTGTAGGCGGCTCTCCCGTCTTAGGGGGCCTGCAGGCCGTGTCCTCGGACACACTGTGGCTCCCTGGCGGAAGGCCAGCTTTATTGCTCCCAGAAAGTTAGCTCAAGTTTATTCTTGAGCGGGGAACATGGGGGTGTGGCGCAGTGCCCCTTCCAACAACGGGCACCCTTGTGTGGGGGTCCGCAGCCCGGGCAGGGAGGGGTCCGCCTTCTTTTCCTAGCTGGGCCAAGCGCAGGGAGGCAGGCGCGGCCCATAAGCATCGAAGCATCGTGTGCTGTGGCGCTCATTTCCTTTCCAACAATTTGCTCAAGCTGTATAAACTCTCTGCCCACAAAATAAGTGCCTCCCTCCCGCCCGCGGTCACTGCCCAGGGACAGAGCCCGCCCATTACCATCCCCAGAAGTTGCCACCAGACCCTGCAGCCTTCTGTTTTTCTCCGTGATCGTCAACAACCACAATCCTTCACCCACCATCTCCCAGGTACCCACCAAAGTAAAACAAAACGTCTGCGCGTGGAAGGTGCAATGATAGATCGTGAGAAACGAGGGAGGGATTCGATGCCACGAAGGGCCAAGCCAAGCCACGTCCTGGACTCAAAAGGACAAAGCTGAGAGAAAAATGGGCCGCCAGTTTGGGGACTCCTGCCGAGGGGGGCTGAGGGGCAAGGAGAAAGAGTCACTCATCGATGGCACATGTTTATTCTTCTGTCCTTAGCGCGGCCAGACCCGCAGCCAGGGTCTGGTCACCCGTGTCAAACTGGACGATCCCGAGAACACGGTCCACGTCCTGGCAGCAGCCCAGCCCCGTCCGGGGAGTCTCACCCTCCCAGCCCCTCCGGGGAGGCTGCGTGCTGTTGTGGGTGCTTGTCACCCTCTCCCAGCGGAGAAAAGGGAGATTCCTAGACGCACTCACAGGAAGGGTCCCTGCTGAACTGGGTTCAGCTGGGTAGAGGCGAGCGGGGTCTTGTCCCTTACAGGGCGGAAATGAAGGGGCCTTTCAGCATAGTCACTTATTTGTGTATTTACTTATTTATTTGCTTATTCAACATGCATATGTGATGTGATGTTATACACTAAGAAACAGGCTCATGATTCATTTCTATAGTCATCTCTCCTTCCTTCTTCCCTCCCTCCATCCTTTCCTCCTCTTCTCTTCCTTCCCCCATTTCTCTCTCTCTCCCTCCCTTTTCCTTTCCTTCCTCCATCTTTCTTTCTCCCTCCTATTCTTTCCAACCCCAGTCTTCTCCTTTTCCTTCTTCCTACTCCTCTCTGTTTCTTCCTCTTCTTCCTCTCCTGCTCCCCTCCCTCTTGCTCCACCTCTGCTCCCTCCCCCTTCTCCTTCTTTGTTTTGACAGGGTCACTCCGTGCAGCCCAGGCTGGCATCAAACGCACAGCAATCCTCCTGCCTCGGCCTCCTGAGAGCTGGGATTACAGGCATGCACCACCATGCCCGGCTCCCATCCCAGTCTTACCCCTGTTGGCTTGACTTTCCAAATACCCCTTAGAAATGCTCCAGAGTGTCACCCTCTGAGTCCCAGCAGCCTCCAGGTTCCCTTGGAAGTGTATCCTAACGATTCCAATGAGTGCTCAAGCTTTACCCCACAGGGACCTCAGGGGACACTAGTGAGAAGGAGGCAGGTGACACAGGGCAGGTCAGTGGATGACGTCTAATCCTGTCCCCACCCCTGAGGGCACCTGGCACTCGGTTCCCCTGGAGGATGCCGGGGGACAGCGTGGGCCATGTGTCTCAGAGTCATCCCGAGTGGGGGGCCAGGGGATGGGGCGCTTCCTGGAGAATCACCGGGGCGGATTTCCGGTCCCATCACGCGTTCTGGGGGCAGCAGGCCCACTGAAGACACAGAAGGCGGCAGGTGGAGCCCCACCAGTCCCCAGAGCTCAGGCTGGCTGATCACAGTAACCCACCCAGCTACTCAGGACAGTGATTGGCCCGAGGAGTGGACACATGACCCAAAGGGTCCAATCAGGTGATTCCTTGGGATTCTACAGACACCAGCAAGCAGGAGACTTTACCTCTCAGGTTGTGTTTTGGGATGATGTGGGAGGGCAGCCTCCCACGTCCACACTTAACTCCTCCCGCCACATGGGAGACACACGTGCAAGGACGTCAGGATGGGCCGTTCCGGGGGGAGAGGGAGGGAGCGAGAGCCTCATTGCCATCCGTTGATTTGCATCCCCTGTCGACACCCAGCTCCCACCTCCGCCTTCCCAGCAACGTGAGCCTGTCATTTCTGCTTTGGCTAAGCCGGTCGGCAGGCGTTTCCTTTGTGTACTTTCACTTAGCATAAGCAGAGACTGGAGGGACACGACGTCTTGTCTTCTTCTAGACGGCACTTTGCAACAGAGGCTCACCACACGAGCCCCTGAATTCTTTCATAGCACCTACAGAGGCACCTACAGGTGACATGTAGCTTCGTCCCTGCCCCTGTTGTCTCCTCCTCGGGACATCTGGGAGTTGGAAGTGGGGGAGCTGAGTCAGGGGGTGAGCCTGGGGGTAAGTGCACGGCCCACTCTCTCATGTAAGGGGACCTTTCTGCTCCCCCATGTTCCTGGGTAGCCCCTTTTCAGAGTAGCTGGCCAATTAAACCTTACCGGGTTCTGGGCTGGCTGCTCGCCTCTCCTTCTGGAGTTGGAGTCCTGGTTCTGGTCTTGGACAAAGAATTGACGAAACAAGCACAAGTTTATTTGAAAAAGTGAAAGTGAAGCGGGAGGGAGAAACTGGCTCTGGAGAGAGAGGTTGGGCCCAGTAAAAGAAGCAGCAAAATAGACGTGCACCCTGGAGGACGCAGGGCGGGCTATCATGAGGAAAGCCATGACAGAAAGCTCTTCCTGGTGTCTGTGTCCTTTTATACTGTCTAAATCTCCAGGAAACTCACGGGAACCTCTACATCTGAGTCCCAAGAGCCAGTGCTGGGATCCCACAGCTCAGGATGACGTCAGGTCCAGGCTGTCCTACTAAAAACTTGCTCCAGTTCTCCCAAGAACTACACACAGGGCTTTGGGAACCGTTCTTTGCGTATGTCCGGGATCTTGTAACTAACAGCCCACACCTACTTCCCCAGCCAGTTTGCCACGCCCTAATCTCCTGTCTCACACATGTGAATTTTTCGTTCTCTCTTTCTTGCACTTAGAACTGAACCCAAGGCCTTCACACTGAGTTGTATCCCCACCCCTTTTGTTTTTTTTTTAAATTTTGAGATGGGTTTCTTGAATCACTAAGTCGCCCACTGTTTGAGTTACTTTTCTCTCTGCTGAGACAAAATACCCGACACCCAAAGTTAAGGGAGGAAAGGTTTATTTAGCTCACAGTTTCTAGATGTCTCAGTTCACAAATGGCTGGATCCAAGGCAGGGTGGCATGGCAGACAGGCAGAAGGCAGCAAGGTAAGCAAGGGGTAAGCAAGGGGCCTAAACAGCTTCTTTCTGCACGTTATATCTTATCCAGGCTTCTAGGGTCAGGGTGGTGGCAAACCAATCGGTGGATTGATTTAGTAATCACACACCCTTAATCCCAGCACCACACACTCTAGATTCAACCACTTCTGGAAAAGCCTCATCTATGACCACACGAGCCCTTGGAGGGACATCTAGGCACAAACCGTAACACCTACTTTTGGCTCCAACTTGTGACTCTCCTGCCTCAGCCTCCCAGAGTACTGGAATAATATATAGAGTGTGCCATGCACCCAGCGTGGACGCTTAAATTCTTTTGCCTGCCTCTCTCCCCCGTGTCTATCAAACATGCCTGTACAGTACATACTTCAAACCAATTTCTAATGATAATGGCAAACCGCATTTTTTAAGGTTTTCCAGTGTCTCCGGTACCTAAACATGTAACATATACTAACTCATCACAAAATCCTGGTAGACAAAATATTTCTTACAGTTTAGTGAACAGAAAATTGAACCCAAAGAAGTTATGTGCCCAGGATCAACACAGTAGTAAAGCCAGGCAGAGCGATTAGAGGCAGAGTCCTTCACAATTTTCCGTTCTTTTTAGGATGATCATACACAAAAGTAAAAAGAATAGCATCATGAACTCCTAGTACCAATCGCCCCACGTCAGTATTTTGCCACACTTGTTGTTACGGCTTGTATCTATATATCCCCCCAAGTTTCACGCACTCATAGATGGGGCTTTTTGGAAGTGGCTGGATTAGGGTGTGTGATGCTGGGCTTCAGGGTCTGTTATAACTGAATTGGTTTAGCATAGTTCTGGGTGTGCATACGGGAAGGCCCACCCTGTGGTGTGTGATACCGCCTAAGAGGCTTGTACGCCTGAATGGGGTAAAAGGGAAGGGGAGGCTGCTGCTACCTGTCAGCCAGCCCCCAACCAATCGCTGCATGCAATTGACCCGCTTCCGAAGCTGCCTCCCGGCCCTGTCAGCCAGTAACCTCACCGTGTTGTGTAATGAACTCACGAGGAACTTCCGGTATGATTGTTTCCTTCTTGACAAGGTGCGGTGTGTACTGCCAGCCCGACCCCACCATCGGCTAGCGGTTGGTTACGGCCACCTAAACCCAAGTCCTGACACTCTTAAAGCTACTGGGGCTTCCTTTCTTGAAGTTTTGGGGCCGGTCATTTGCCAGCTGAAAGGAGAAGGGAGGTGTCGAAGGCAGGGGCGAAGCCAGCCCCGGGGACATTGGGCAGAGTCACCACTGGGAATTGGGACACTGGGCTTTCCTGGGTTTCAAGAGAGGTTGCTCCTTGTTGCTTGATTTTTCTATTAATTCCTCCCAATTTTTTAAAAACTTCAGGGTGAGCCATTTGAAACTGCTAACGTTTGAATTTTTGTTTTGTTTTCATGTTTTTGAGACAGGGTCTTGCTATGTAGTCCAGGCTGGCTTTGAACTCACTATGTAGCCCAGTCTAGTCTCCAACTCCATGTGATCTCCCTGCCTCAGCCTCCTGAGTGCTGAGATTACAGGCTTGCACCACCATGTCTGGCTATGATATTTGAATTTTTTTTCTTTTTTTTTTTTTTGGTGCTGGGGATCGAACTCAGGGCCTTGTGCTTGCCAGGCAAGTGCTCTAACCACTGAGCTAAATCCCCTCCCCCTTGAATATTTTTAACATACAAAGGCAGCACGTTTATATATAGTATACAGCGTCATACTGGGTCACACACTCAGTTCACAGGGCCTATGTGTTATTAGCAACCACTCTCCTGATGTTCAGAGAGGTTGCATTTCTTACCCAAGGTCACAGAGCTGTCTCACTTCAAAGACGCCAGACAGCATCCACGTCTCCTTTCACATCGATGCCATCTGCGAAGCGAACTGGACCTTGGCCCTGGCAGTCTCAATGTTTGCCTCATATCTCCGGAGCCCAGCTCATTCCTAGAGGTCCGTTTGTTGTCTGTGTGATAATTCCATGAAGTTATATCAAGGACAGATTCGTGGAGCCAGAAGTGGTGCTGCACACCTATGATCCAGCATGCAGGAGGCTGAGGCAGGAGGATTTCAGGGAGTCGGAGGCCAGCTTGGGCTCTGTAGTGAGTTCAAGGCCTGCCTGGAATACATAGCCAGACCTTGTTCCAAAAAAAAAAAAAAAAAGGTGGCTCATTTGTACTCAGTTTACCAATTCGAATGTCAAATCCCTTCCAGAAACACCCTCCCCAGACACTCCTGGAAATGAATTTCTATCAGCAGTGAGGGCTCACTCCAGTCTGATCAGATGGACACACGGAATTAACTTACTGCAACCAGCAGGAGCCTCAGGCAGATACCATCAGGCTTATGATGGCTGAATGATTTTTTGACTTCCCGGGAGGCAGAAACACACCCTCACAACCACTCTGGTTTTTCAGTTCACTACAGTGTTCAAAAATGATGATCTGTGTCAAGCAATCCTCCTGCCTCAGCCTTCCTAATACATAGGCATGCACCGCCGCCCCCAGTTTATAAATCTTTTTAAGATCCATTAACTAAACTTTCTCTAGCCCTTCTTCCTCAATTAACCACTATTCTACTCTTTACTTCCATTACATCGACTTCAAGGAAAGCTAAAGACGAACAGCTGCAAATCATGCTGGGAACGCTATGATAAGATAGAAATATGGTAGAGAAGGGGCGAAGATTTCCCACAGGATGGCACGGCCTTAGCTGGGTCTGCAGCTCCAAGTCAGGTTCTGGCCCAAAGAGCAAGTCTCTGTGTGGGAAGGCTGCACGCAGGCAGAGCCGAGGGCTGAGGATGGCCGGGTCGACCAGCTAGCCAGTCATTTACGCGTGCTCAGTTCCAATTACGACCCTTGGCACATGCAGGGGGGAACAGGTGTTTGCTTAGCTTGGTGCCGACTTCGCCAGGCCTGATTTGATGTGGGTGTGGGCCGCAGGCTCTATTTCTGCCCCGCTGTCTCGCAGCAATGTTAGGACCCACCCACTCTGAACACAGAAGCAACAGCCGCCCACGGTCATCTCCACCAGCTCCTATGCTGCATGAGGTCTGTAGATCCCTGTTCTAGATGCCTAACTGGGTCACACACAGTGGTTCTGCCTCCCTGATCCAACTCTACGTGATGCACACTCCCCACCAAAGAGCGGTTAGCCTGCTCAGCCTGCCATAACAAACACAGACCGGATGGTTTAAATAACAGAAACATTCTTGGTCCCCCGTAAGCCACGGGGGTCCCTAAGTATGATGAAGGATCTGCGGACCTCTTTTTCCCTTCCCGTTCCGTCTAACAGAACCCAAGCTGGGAACTTTACCAAAATCATATGACCATTTTTATTTTATGAAGTTAAGAAGTCTTATTATACAATATATGAATTAGACCAAAATCTGTCGCGTGGAAAGCCTTCGCCTTCGCTCTGGGATGCGCCAGTGTGTGCCGGGTGGGCGTGTCCCCAGAGTGTCCTGTGCACTGTAGCGGCATGTGTGCCACGGCAGGCGTCAGGTGGGGACCGAGTGTGAGAGGCGGCTCTCTGACTGCCGCAGGCTCTGCTCCTGGCTCCCATCTTGGGGAAGATTATTACTCAATCGATGATGACACTGTGACTTGTGACTATTTCCTAACCCGCCTGGCAGGATGACCGTGGGAGTGAATGAGCCGGAAGATTCCACATGCTTAGAGTGGCATCAAGTTCAGGCTAAATGCCCACAAAGAAGGTTCAGAAAGTCTTTGGCAGGACCTGTGACTTCAAGTGTTTTACCCGTTTTGTCTTTCAGCACGTTCATTGTTTTTGTTTTAACATTTAGATCTTCAATCTATTTCTATTTTAGTTCAGTACGCGCTAAGAGATACGGGTCCAGCATATAGATACGGGTCTTCTGCGTATAGATAGGCCCAAGTTCGATCCCCAGCACCCCCCCAAAAAACAAAACAAAACAAAACAAAAACCCATCGTAAACACAGATGCCGAAGCTTCACTTGGCCTCTCACCTCCTGCCATGCAGCCGGGTTCCTAACAGGCTGCAGACCGGTACTGGTCCATGGCCCGGGGCTGGGGACTCCTGCCCTAGATGGGGCAGAGGAGGAAAGGTGGAGTGCAGACATACAGTGGAGTACTGTTTAGCCATAAGGACGAACAAAATCACGTTTTCTGCAGGACAGTGATGGACTTGGAGATCATCATAAATAAAAGAAGCCAGGTTCTATGAGGGTAGGGAGAGGGGATGGGAGCAGGTGGGAAAGAGTAATAATGGGAGTAGACAGATCCAAAGTGTGCCAGATGCACGCATGGAAATATCACGATGAAACTCTTTAATTTGTACAATTAATATGCACCACTAATTATTTTTTAAAAAAGAATCTGAACAAACAGGTCTTGCCAAGTTCTCCAGCTTTTTTTTTTTTTTTTTTTTTTTTTTTTTTCCCCAGTATCGAAAATTGAGCTCGGGTTCCTCACTGACCTACATCCCAGCCCTTTTTCTTGTATTGCCCGGGCTGGCTGCGAACTTTAAACCTCCCGCCTCAGCCTCCCAGAGCGCTGGACTCACACGCGGGCACACTGCGCCCGGCCGTCTGCCAAGCTCCCTCCCGCTGCCCCTCTCCCTCGGCCCAGGCATGAACACGCGTCGCTTTCAGCGCTGAAGGCCCCACGTCACACAAAACCAATTCGTGTTTTCCTCCGTTAGTCTGTCTTCCGTTGCAGGCGTCCACGAATCTAGCGATGGGCGAGGAAAAGGAATCTCTCCGTCCCCACAGTGTCGCCCGGCTGAGCGCGGTGCATCGGGCCCGCCCGGGTCCCGGAGGTCCGGGCCGACCACGTCCCGCTTCCGGCGCATTGAACCCAGTGCCTTAAAGCAGCCGTTTCGTTCCACGCACAGTCCTGCGGGACAGATTCTGGACGAGCTTGCCGGGCGGCTCTCACCTGGGGCCTCTTCTCAGGCGGCTGCAGCCAGATGCTGTGCGAGGCTGCGGATGCCAGTAATCCCAACTACTCAGGAGGCTGAGACAGGAGGATCCCAAGTTCGAGCCCAGACTCAGCAGCTTAGTGAGATGCTGTCTCAAAATTTAAAAATTTAGGAAGGGCTGGAACTGTAGCTCAGTCCTCCCTGGGTTCGGTCCCTAGCACCAAATGGGAGTGTCAATTTTCCCATCTGAAAATCAAAGATCTGGGTAAGCCAAGTAAGTGATTATGAAAAACATCATTAGATCAAATATGTTCTGTGCATGTATGAAAATGTCACAATGTAACCTAATATTCTGTATAATTAATATGCACTAATTAAACACCAGATTCAAACAGCCCTTCTTAAAAAAAAATTATTTTGAGACAGGGCTCACGAAATTACCCAGGTTAGCCTTGAATTTGGGATCCTCCTGCTTCAGCCTCCCAAGCAGCTGGGACTATAGATGTGCGCCATCATTCCTGGCTCCAGAATTCTTTAAGATGCTGCTCTCTAGATGCAACTGAGCTTTCTTAGTCTCCAGGGATGGGTATTTGAGCCTGCAAAAGTGCACAGTCCTGCAAACGGAAGGAGAGAAGGCGGTCCCAGGCTTAATCGCCGCCAAGCAACCCCGACAGGACAGTACTGGTCGGGGCTCCCTGCCTCCCACACACCTAGCGGAGGTTTCACTATTAAGCTGAGCTGTCCACAGTGACAACGCTTAGAAATTATGCACCCTATTTAAGAGTCGCCTGAAGGGGAGACCTTACCCTTTGACATTGTGCTTGGCCCGGACCTTTCCCCAGGATGGAAAACTAATAAACCAAGAAATCCTGGTGGACCAAGGTCTGCCGTGAGAAACTTGCCACTGACATGAAGAGGGCCGAGTCCAGGGTCATCCAGGCTCCAAGGGATCTGCCAGTCGTGAGTACTAACGAGCGCGCTTGAGCGTTCAAAATCCGCGCAATGTGCATTTTCCTATCTTGTCCTCACAACGGTCCATACAAACATCACCCCATTTTACAGACGGGAAAGCTGAGTGTGGAGACTGAGGCTCACTTGTTCGCAGACACCGACACCCTGATCGGAATGACGCAGAATGTCTCGCAGCAAACCCTGCGCTTGCTTTACGCTGTCTGATATTTCTTTTTCACGGATGTCAGATCAGACTTCCTCCCAGAGGCCCTGAGGACATGCTGAGCTGGAGACTAAGGTTTTCCGTATTGTCTCAGGCTAGCGGACCCAAGATGAGATAGTACTTTTTAGACAATCAAATTTTCACTGCATTGTTACCAGGTGTGGTAACAAGTGGTGACTCCAGCTGAGTAGGCGTCACCTTCCTTTCCAACTCACCAGCTGCAAAGCCATTCACAAACAAATCTTTGGTTTTGTTTTTGTTTTTGAGACAGGGTCTTGCTATATAGCTAAGTCTGGCCTTGAACTTGAGATCCTCCTGCTTCAGCTTCCAAATGCTGGAATTACAGGCATGCGCCACCACACCCAGTCATTGGACCTCCTTAGAGGTCGGGGTCCTCCCAGCTCTTAGCTAAGAGCTCTGTCGCTCCAACACGTCATCTCATTGTGATTCCTTCCTTTAGGTGAAAAATAATTTATCAAATTCTGTATTTTTTGGACCCTTAAGTGGTTTGTGGGTTTTCCCCATAACTATGAAGAATCCTGGAAGAAATAACTTGCTTCTCAATCTCCCTCACACAGTCAACATGAAGAAAAAAGATTAATTTTGTCACGCAAACTTGGCAATAGGGCAGATTTGCAAACGTGCGTGTTTTGCTCTGAGGCAAGAGGAACCATGCAGGCAAAGAACGTCTGCTCTGGGAGCTACAAATGATTTTTCAAAAAATGTTTTTTCTTTTACAATTTAACATTTCTTTTTTTTCCCCCCAAGAACATGTATTGGTACATTGTATACATAGTGATCACATTCATCATAGTTAATTTGTACCTGTACTTG